>BOPN01003742.1:72500-82500 GCA_017312705.2 Penaeus japonicus | reverse complement strand
TGTTATCAGTATTTTTATCATCATCATCATCATTTTTATTATCATCCTTCTCATTCTTATCTTTATCATTATTGCTGTTATTATTATCCTTCTCATTATTATTTTTTGTCGTTATCGTTATCATTGTTATCATTATTATCATAGCGATGGGTATTATCATTATCATCATTATCATTATCATCATCATTATCTTTATCATCATTCTCAATATCATTATCATGGTGTTGATAATCATCATCATCATCATTAGGACGATGATGAGGGTGATAATGACAACAATGATAATGATAACTACGACAACAATAACAAGGGTAATAGTAATGACAATACTGATAGTAACAATGATGATAAATGAAATAATGACTGATAATGATAATGATAATGATGATACCAACATTAATATCAATAGCAATCATGGTAACACTGACAATAATGATATGAAAATGACGGTATCAACATTGATAACATGTTATGCTCACGATAATGGTAATGGTAATGATAATGGTAATGATAATGGTAACGATAATGGTAATGATAATGGTAATGGTAATGATAATGATAATGGTAATGATAATGGTAATGATAATGGTAATGATAATGATGATTATATTAAGAACAATGATAATGATAATGACAATGATAACGATGATGATGATGATAGTAATGATAATGAATATGATTGTAAAGTTCTGATATATAAGGTTATTATCATTCATATTATCATCATTACTATTATCATTACCATTACAATTCTTATTATTGTTATCATTATCATTATTATCACCATTATTATCATTGTTATTGTTATTAACATCATCGTTATTATTCTCATCAACATAGTTATTTTCATCATCATTATATTTATCATTATTATATATAATGGTTGTATATTATGGTATATCTACTATGCTTTTGTATTACCGTATATCAATTTAGTTATTACATATCAATATCACGTGTCGTAATATCATAATGAAAATATCAATGATAATGATGATTATATTGATATAAATGATAATGTAAAAACAATGAAGGTAACTTTTATGATGACAGTAATAACGATAACAATAATAATAATGATACTGATGATGATTATGATAATCAGGATAAACTGACATTAATTATACCACCGAGGAAGATATAAAATGATAATAAGATTGGTAATGATAATCTCAATAGCATGAATTTTAAAGGCTAGTTATAAAAATTATGGAAGTAGAACAATGGTGATGATAATGATATTTCATATGACTTTGATAAATATACTAGATCAATAATGATGTGCTACACTTTTTTTTATATCAATATGATGAAGATACTGTTAACGACATTGCAAAAACTGAATAACAATAACAGAAAAAAGGAAAAACATCAGTGATAGCAACAATATTGACTGAAACTAAATCCTAGCAACAACAGTATTCAAGATTTTCTTTTTGATATTCCTTTCAGAAACAGAAACAAAAAACGGCGTTGCAGCATTAACACTGTTGCCATTACCACTACCGTTTTCTATTCCGTGACGTCACAGAAAAGGCTCATCTCCTGGTAAATAATAAATACATACATAAAAAAACAACACATGTAATACTACCCTTGCGTGCAGGAACATTATTGTTATTATATAAAGAGGAACAAGAGAAGCTCCTAATGACTAGAACTGGAGTGATATTACTCTTATTGGCTAAATAAGAAATGCAATTTTGTCGGTTAGTTGATCGCTTACATCAACAAAATTGGCGCGGACTGAGGGGGGAAGCTTCATTATTTATAGTTTAATATAGATATTCACCTTTCCTAAAAAGAATCATTACTGCTAATAGGATACTATAAATGATTAGCAGGATAAAATAATCATAGTCATTTGGTAATCTCATTAATGGAATGATTACGGAGGGAAATGACCCACTGAGCTTTGACGATTAGAGTAATTTGTATGTATATAATGAAAATGCCTTCTCGGGCTCCGTGAACAACCGTTAGAATGAAAAGTAAAACGAAATGGATTTACTAACTAATCATAAACCAAAAAACATTATCAGACAAAGTAACCGAACGACAAACAGACAGAAAATAGAAAATATATAAATATAAAATATAAAATAGGTCGGGATAACAGACAAGCCATACCGAAAGAGGGACATATTAACTGGCAGTAAAGGACGTATCAAAAGATACATAGGATGACAACAAAACTACTACTCTGAGAAACGGACATATGGAAACTTACAGAAAGTGAGTGGCAATGGTACAGAAAGACAGGCAAAACGACAGGTAGACACTCAGTGGCACTCAGAAAGACAGACAGAGAGAGAGCCCAATGCCTGAGCTTATGCCCGCTTCCATGGCAGTCAGTCAGTCATTCAATCAGTGAGTCAGTGAGTCAGGCAGACGAGCGCGCCAGAGGGTTCGAGGTGCAGAAGGCCCTCAGTCAGTGTTGTGGCGTCGTAGGGGAGAGACGCAGGACGAGCGAGCTGAGCCCTCTCGCACGTTGCCGACAACACACGGTGGCCGCTCCGTTGGGCTCTCTCGCCTCTCCCGATCGCCGTCTCGTTCTCCCCTCTGTGTTACTTCCCCTCGCTGGTGTGTGGGAATCCGGGGAAATCCTGCGTAGGACTTAGGGAAAGTTTTTATGATGGAGAGTGTCGAAAGGAAGTCAGCCAAACGCCCTTCATTTGAAGATGAGGAAATGCTCCTAGTACCGCTCTGAACTCCTTCGTGAGATTATCTATTTATTCATTTTTTCTAATTAAAAAAAAAGGAAAAAAAAATGCCCAAAATGCTGAAATGATGCTCCCCGAACGCTGATGTAAGAAGCATGGCTGACAAATAACCGTTAAATATCAAAATTGGTCGCATCCACACCTTCGTAAACCGGCCGACTACGCGGAGGGGAAAATTCTCATAACATCACGACATTCCCTGGCGAAAACGGAGCACTTAAGAACATACCCAAGTGAACGCCGTCTCGAAGCGTGATTGATGAACTTAGAACTCTGCAGGTAAGAAGAGATAGAGAGGGAGATAGAGAGAAATAGAGAAAAGGAGAAGAAAAGGAGGACGAGTACAAGGAAAGAAGGACAAGGAACAACGCGAAGAAAGACATAACTCCAAAAAAAGAAAAAAAAAGAAAAGAAAAAAGAATAAGGTTAAAAAACAAACAAACTTTATCATGTTCGTTTAGTGAATGAAAATGATAGCGCAGAACCGGTTTACGACGAACCAAAGAATCCCAAACCGGCTTCGACAATACATATCCACACGAATCCGCTACGTTCGTGGATTCTTATTCCTCAAACCATCTCAAGTGAAGATTCCTGTTAATATAAGTCAGATGTGTTAAGACCTCATGACTCATGCCAAACCAGTCATGCAAGATCATGCGGACCAGATATTTTTGATCTTCTTTTTATTATTAAAGAGATGAGCTAAAGCATGCGATAACTGTGTTTGTTCATGACAGGTGGGAATTTATCAGAAATTGGAGAAAAAACGGAAGGATTATTTTGAGGAAGTGCTTTTGCCTATTATTCTGTCTGTGATAAATGAATTGTTGAAAGGAAAGTGAAAGAAAGAAAAAATGAAATAAAATAAAATGGGAAATCAAACGCCAAATAGTAACCAAATGTAAAAAGGAGAAAAAAATAATATTAGTGTTAAATTGTGCGCCAGTTTTCGCGAAGAGAGACCGAGAGAGAAGTAACTTTGAAAAATTCAAATAAACAACGTTAAAGGTAAGTACCAAAAAATAAAAAATAAATAATAATAATTCTGGTGAAAATATCTAGAGAGGGCAATAGAAACGCACACGCACACGCGCACGCACACGCATACGCACACGCACATACACACGCACACGCACACAAGCAAACAAACACTATGACAAACACATACATAGATTTGAACATAAACACAATATTTACATGCGTACACTCAGATGCATAGACAGGCAACGGAAACCAATGTTTACTTTGTAGACATAACCACTTCCCAAATGATGATAACAATAATGTTCATGATAATGATAATGATGATTATAATAATGATGATGATATTGATGATGATAACATTAATATAATGATAATAATTATAATATTGGTAGTGATGTTAATAATACTAATGATAATGACAATAATGATAATGATAATAGTAATGGTAATAAAGACAATAATAATAGTAGTAATGATAATGATATTAAAGACATAATGAAGAGGAAGTGATAGTAATAAAATAATGATGATAGATATTAATGAAACTAATGATGATGGTGATATTGGTAACAGCGATAGTAATAGTATTGATTATGATTATAATGATAATGATTATGGTAACAATAATGATAGTAATAGTAATCATGATAATGGGAATGTTATCAGAAATGATGATGATTATGATATTGATAATAATGATGACAGTAATACTGACACTAATACTGATAAAAATAACAATAATGATAATAACAATAACAATCAAAATAATAACAATAAGGCTGATGATAAAACTTATCCTCTTATGGCAAGCAGAGGATAAGCAGAGTAGACAGAGAGAGAGAGAGAGAGAGAGAGAGAGAGAGAGAGAGAGAGAGAGAGAGAGAGAGAGAGAGAGAGAGAGAGAGAGAGAGAGAGAGAGAGAGATATAGGAAATAGTATGAACGAGAAAAAGAGATAAAAGGGTTTGAGATGAGAGAGAGAAAGAGAGGGGGGGGGGGGGGGCGAACGAGCTTAGGACGGAAATTAATACTAAGTTACGGATGGAATAAGTTTACGAAGGAGACAGTACAGGAGAAGAGAATATGCAAAGGGAAATTGAGGTTAAGGATGAGGAGAGGGAGAAAGGACGATTATTGTGTATGGCATCATTATTATATATTATATGATCATTATTACACTTTTTATTATGGTGGTTAGAATGAGGGACATGAAGAAAGGAAGATAAGAAGAGGGAAGTGATTGGAGAAGCAGTGACGAAAGAAAGGGGGATGGAGAAAAAAAAACAAAAAAAAACGAAAGAAAGTATTGAAAGGTAATATAAAAGAAACAAAGTGAGAGGAGAAAAAAAAAGAAATGGAAATCGATAGAAGAAAGAAAACAGAAAAGAAAAAAGGACGAAGAAAAACGAAGAGAAAAAATGAATAACGGAAAGCAGAGAAAAGTAAAACGAAATAAGGGAAAGAGAAAGCGAAAGAGAGAAAATGTCAAAAGAAAGAAAAGAAATACAAGAAAAAGAAAAGAAAAGGGAACAAACTCGTATCTAAAAAACCTTTGCTCTTGTTATTATACAATATTATTTTTTTTTATCAATATCTTTATTATCACGTTATCACCACCACCACCACCACCACCACCATCATCAATATCATCATCATCATCATCTTCATCAACACCACCACCACCATTACCATCACCGCATCATTGTTATTGTTCTCATTATCACTATCATCATCATTATTTCTATCATTAGTATTGACAGAAATAGTAATAGTGAATTGATGTGAATAACACTACTACCATTATTGTTAATGGTGATAAAAGGATAATAATTATGATCCTCACTTTACCAACTTTGATGATAATAATCACATTGATAATATATTGATGATAGTAATAGCGGTAATAATAACGGTATTATCATAACTAATTTTAATGACGATGATGACAGTGGCGATGCTGATAATGATTACAATAATGATAATCATAATAGTGGCTAATTATTAATATTACTAGTAATGATTATATATTTTTTTCTAATCATAGCATTGATAATTATAATGATAATAAAGATAACAATGATGATAATCTTTATTGTTCTTGTTTATTCTAATGCTATGATCATTATTTTTATTATCAGTATAAGTGTTATTATCATTGTCCTCATTATTATTATTATTAATATTGCGTCACCATTGCTACTACCATGCTCACTGTTACTACTAAATAAATACGTTTAATTTTTGATGGTGATTAAAACTGGGTCTATGGTGATATCCATGATGGTGTGATGATGACGATGCTGTGAAGATTATATTACTGTCATTATATTCACGTCTATTATGATGATGGATGTTATTAGCCTCGTCATCATTATCAGTACCTATGCGATCATTATTATCATCATTATGCTATGAGTAAATAACTACTCTTACATACATATATACATAAACACACACACACACACAACACAAACACACACAGCACACACACACACACACACACGTAATACACCCCACTTCCCCATACCCAACCACAAACACACACACGCACATAACACGTGCACTCTCAAACATAACAGGCATGCCCACATAATCACAGATGTTCAAAGAACACTCCACAAAACGAGGAATTTGTTTACATGTCATACATATATATAGAACGTGTACACTGATAGAGACTGTTGGCTGCATTCTTCAAAACACGCGCTATTGAAGACGAGGAGAAAGAGGAGGAAGAGGAAGAAGAGGGAGAAGAGGAAGAAGAGGAAGAGGAAAATGATGAGCATGAGGAGGAGGAAGAGGAAGAAGAGAAAAAAGAGTAGGAAGAGGAGGAAGAAGAGGAAGAAGAGGAGGAGGAAGTGGAAGAAGAGGAAGAGGATGAAGAGGAAGAGGAGGAGGAGGAGGAAGAGGAAGGGGAAGAGGAAGAAGAGGAGAGGAGGAGGAGGAAGAGAGGAGTGGGAGGAGGAAGAGGAGGGGAGGAGGAAGGGAGGAGTAAGAGCAAGATGAGGAGGAAGAAGAGGGGGAAGAAAAGAAGGATGAAGAGGATTAAGAGGAGGATTAGGAGGAAGAGAAGGCGGAGGAGGAGGAAGAAGATGAAAAAGATGAAGAAAAAGAAGGAGAAAAAAAGATATATCGTTTTACGAGGCACCGACTCTATTAACGTTATAATAAAAGTTCCTAATCATAATTTATTATTACTGAGGATTTCGGGTGAGATAGCGAAGCTCAAGGGAAGAAATGAGCTTTCTGAGAATCATCGCTTAAGAACCAACTTACTGAGCCCGGATAAATGAGACTTTCTGTCTGTCCTTTCTGATTCCGAAACTTTTTTCACTTCATTGCCTCTTTTGGGAGAAATCTGAACTCTCATAGCACCTCCCCCCTCCCCCCGCCTTTTAGTTCCCTCTCAAACTCCCCTCGGATAATGGTTAAGAAATACCGTTTGATGTTTTCCATTTATCAGAATGCCAAGAGCAAAACTGTCCATTTCATTACATATCAATGAGATGGGTGTTTTCGGGCGGTGTTGAGTCACTGATAATGCGTGTCTCGGATCTTAATACTCGTTTACTTTTTGTTTATTTATGGGAAGAAAAGCGGAGGAGTCAGATTTGCCCAGATACTTTGTGGAAAATGGCGTTAACACTTTTAGTACCATTTCTCTAACATTTAGCTGTGGCTAGAACACGATCGTTTCCCCCCCAAATCCTGTTCTCAGTTTCAGTACCTGTGAGCTCAACTAGTAAGTAATCTGACAAGCTTTATTTGGACTCATATGGGTTCCTTTGTTATCCACTAAAATAGAGAGAGAGAGAGAGAGAGAGAGAAGAGAGAGGAGGTTCTCGCGGTCATTCTAAGAGATGAATGAAATTAGGGAATGAGGATAACAACAACAGCAACAACAAAAAATGATTAGAAAAACTCGAAAAAGTACGCGCCTTTCCCCCTCCAACCCTCTAGCCAATCAGAGACCCAGACTCAGGATCACGTGCTCTCTAATCTCTCGGCCAATCAGAGGCACTTATGAGGATACAGATAATCATGTCTGTAGTTCCTTGATCAACCAAACGGTTTAGTCAGGTTTTTTATGCGTGTGTTGTTATCGCTTTCATTTTTGGAAGGAGGATGTTATTCTGACATTTATTGTTGCGTCTGCGGTTATAATTTGTTCATTACTCCTGACATAATACAACATGTTGATATTATATCTACCGCTGTAACTTATTACTGCTAGCGCTACTGCTACGACTACCGTCACTACTACTAAAACTTCTGTTGTCACTGCGATATTAACAAAAAGTGCAGCGATTGCTATCATTACTTCAGTGTGTTCATTTTTTTAGATATTCTGTTTATAAGTTAATTCTTTATAAAAAATCAACCATCTTTCAATAACCTATCAACAGCCAGGAACCGCTCTGTCACGTGATCACGCAAAATCCTTTCCACCAATCAGATAAAAGGACAAGACGTTTACGCATTACTTTTCCCGCCAATTAGATGCATGAACGCGGCCTTTCTCGACCAATCACCGCTGAGTGATATATAGCGACTGGGGTTCGGTCTTGCTCCTTCGCTTATCGTCTTCAGAAGGAACCACTTAGAATTTTAAGACAATATTTATTAGAGGTTTTAATCTGCTAATATTTTACGGTTGAATGTATCTACATATCTGTTTTTTTGTTTTTGTTTACTTATTTCCTTTTTTAAGATTTGTCTGAGAGGGAGAAAGAGAGAGAGAGGAATGGTCAGTTGCTAAGCGCATTCGTACGTGTTAGGAGTTCCGTCCATTCGTCTCTCGAATGTTCTTTCACTTACGTTATAAGAGGAGAAAATAGGAGAATGAGGAAGAGGAGAGATTACGATAAAAAAGGACATGGAAAAGAAACAAGATGAAGAAAAAAAAAAAACGATCAAATAAGAAGAAAAAACACACACGTAAGGAAAACTAATTGCAAGAGACAAAGAAGAAAAGAAAACGAGAAAATACAGCCAAGAGAAGAGAAAGATGAAAAAAAGGAATACAAGAAAAACAAACAGAAAGAAAGAAAGAGTCGGAAACGCTCGCAGCCAATCAAGGAGCAGCAAACAAGAGTCAAACAGTAATCAGGAGAAGCAAATCCAGTAGTATATCTCATACCATTTTCTAAACGCTGTTGACGTCCAGCTGCCAAAAGGTGATAAAGTCCCACCAACAAAAGAGACAAATGGACCATCAGGGGCGCAGAACAAGATATAATTATGGTCTTGTAAGAGAGACAGTAAGCCTTTAAGCTACAGTTAGTGGTTTGTGAAGGGGGTTGTGTGTGCAATAATACTACAAGCACGGCCACACATGCTAACACGCACGTAAGGTTATACTCTTTCTGTGTTAACGGAGTTTTTTTTTTTTCTTTCTTTTTCTTTTTTTTAATATAAAGGCATTATTTTTTATCGTTGCATTTCTTCTTGTAATTGTATTATTTTTTCTAGTGTGAATTCTGCTTCATTTTGTTATGATTTTTCTTCCAATCATTATCATTATTGTAATTATTATTGATATTATCATTATCATTATCATTATCATTGCTATTCTTAATATTATAACATCACTGCTACCACTGCTTCTAATGATTATTTCATTAGTGAAGTTGGTGTATTATTATCCTCATTGTTATTATTATCATTATCATCATTATTACTATTATTATTATCCTTATCACTGACATTGTTGTTGACATTGTCATTATCTTTACAATTACCTTTATGAAATAAATCATCATTATTATATTATTATCATACATTTTATTCATTAATCATATTATGATTTCCATTACTGTCAACATCATCTTTGATATCCTCATATCATTCTGTTATAATTACTATCAAAACCGTTATTTTCAAAGGACTTGTATATATGAGTGCGTGTTTACACATGTGTGCAAAAACTCATGCACATAGAAAATTCTGATATTAATTTTGGGTAGATGATATTTAACAATAAAAATGACAAAAGCAATAGCCATTATCAACATTACAATTATTTGACAGAACAGCATTGTAGGTCGGAGTAATCGGATATTGAGAGTAGAATAAAGAACACGGGGAAGACAAAGACAATAAAGAGTTAAAAAAAGTAAACATGAATGTAAAGATATGCACCGAAGAGAGTTTTAGCGGGAAACAAAGAAGCAGCGCCATGACATGTGTTTGTTGGGTAATGGTGACAAATGCGCTATTTTTCTTTCTTCTCTCTATCTCTCTCTCTTTAAATCTCGCGATACTTGCAGAGTGCCAAAGGAACTTAAACAT
>BOPN01003742.1:60000-67500 GCA_017312705.2 Penaeus japonicus | reverse complement strand
CTCTCTCTCTCTCTCTCTCTCTCTTTCTTCCTCTCTTTCTGTCTCTCTCTCTCTCTCTTTCTCTCTCTCTCTCTCTCTTTCTTTCTTTCTCTCACTCTCGCTCTTCCTCCCTCTCTCTCATTCTATCTCTTTCTCCTAGTTTTCCTACTCTATTTGGTGGGATTAGTTTGTCTGGCTTTGTATTTTTTGCGTCTGTTTATGTGTAAGTGTTTGCGATGTAGGGGTTTATGGGAGTGTATGTGGGGTGTGGGTTTGTTTGTGTTTGTGTGTAATTTGTATGTGTGTGTTGTCTGTCATTCTCTTTCTATTTCTCTACCTCCTTTGATCTCTCTTCTTCTTCCATCTTTTCCGCTTTCTTCTCTTTTCTGACTCTCACTATCCACTCGTATTTCTCTTTTCGTCTCTGCCATCAAAGCTCCACCTCCTCTCTTCATCTCCTCGCTTTTTCCTTGCTTCCCTCTCCCTCTTCTTTCTTCCCTTCCTCTCCCCCCTCCTCCCCCCCCACATCCCTCCCCCTTCCCCTCTTCCCCCCACATCCCTCCCTCCCCCTCTCCCTCCCACTATGCCTTTTTCCCTCCCCTCCTATTCTCCCTCCTTCCTCTCATCTCTCCCCTCCCCCTCCCCCTCCCCCTCCCCCCCTCCTCCCCCTTTCCTTCACACATCAGAGACGGCACAAAACCAAGCAGAAAGCCGCTTGTATAATCTGGAAGGCGAGTCAGAGGCAAACATTGATACAACTCCAGTGTCATTTTGTGCGGAAAGCAGAAACTCCCTGAGCGATAGATATTTACATAGTATTGGGACATGGACATAGCAGTGGTGAGGGCTTAGACCTTCGCTCGCTGTCTTGGCTTGTGCTTTGGGATTTCCTGGCTTGCTTGCGTCTGCTGTCTGGCTTGGACTCTCGCTGCCTTTCTTCCTCATGCCTCTTCGATTTTTTTTGAGCATCACTTCCTTTCATGTCTTGCGTGATTTTTGTTTTCTAGAGTGAAGCTTTTTTTTTTTTTTTTTTTTTTTTGAGGGGGGGTATCGTTCTTTCTTTCCCTCCTTTTTTGCATGAGTTGTATATATATTTTTCTTTTCTCTTTGTCATTTGTTAATTTTCATTTATGAATTATGATTGTCTGTTTTTTTTTCTATCTTTCACTGCCAGCTCCACGCCTTTCCCTTTGAATTCGTCCATCTCCTCTCTCTTTCTTTCGCCCTCTCTCTCTCTCTCCCGCCCTCCCTCCCTCTCTCCATCCCCCTTCCCTCCCCTTCTCTCCCTCTCAATCCTCCCCCCCTCCCCTCCCCCTCCCCAATCTATCAACTCCAATTCATCTCCTTCTCCCAAGCAGCCCCCCCCCCCCCATCGTCGAGGACCCCTCCCCATCACGCCCGACCCGGTCTTCCTTCTTGTAAGACACGCCCCTTATCACCACCTGTACTTAAAAGATCGTCCTTGTTCTTGCATCGCTCTGCCTTCTGTCTTAGCCGCGCCACAGGCTGCCCTTTGTCTTGGCTGAACATTCCCCGATGTGTGCTTTGTCTCTTTGTTGTTGTTGTTTTCTCTCTCTCTTTGTTCTCTCTGTTCTTCCTCTGTTCCCCCTGTTTTCTGTGTCTCATTCTTTTCTCCTCACTTCCTCTCTCTCTTTTTTTCTCCTATCGTGCATTCCTATGCCTTCTGTCAGTATTAAGAGTGCACTCAACATCTCTCTCTCTCTCTCTCTCTCTCTCTCTCTCCCTCCTTCCCCTTTCCCACTTCCCTCCTTTCTCCCTCCTTCCCCTTTCCCACTTCCCTCGCTCTCCCTTTCTCCCTCCCACCCTCTTTCCCTCCACTCCACTCCACTCCCTTCCTATCTCCCTCTCCTTATCTATCTATCGCTCTCTCATCACCCCCTTTCCTCTCCTGCCCTGCATTGCTCTACCGGCAGCGCCAACTAAGAACTTCTTGACGTGCCAAATAAGGCCATAAGAATGCAGCGCTAAGCTTAAAGAGCAGGGCGGACCCGGCACGCTTTACGGCGGTAACGCAATACTTGGGTTTTATAATGAAAGGGAAGAGTACGAGGTATGTAGATAGGTTGAGGGATAGATAGATAGACAGAAGGAGGGAAAGGTGGATAGGTAGATAGATGGATGGATAAAGAGATGGATAGGGAGATAGATAGATAGATAGATGTAAATGTGGATAGGTAAATTGATGGTTAGCGAGGTATATGGAGATAAGTGTAGATAGGCAGACCGATAGATATAGATGAATTGGTTGACTGATAGACTGAGAGACAGATAGACAGACAAGATAGATAGACAAACAAATAAAAAAGTAAGGCGTATAAATTGCCACAATCCAAAATGAAACAAAAACAAAGAAAAAAAAAGCAACAAAAAAAAAAAAAAAAAAAAAAAAAAAAAAAAAAATCTGATCAAAGAACGAAGAAGAAAGAAAAAAAAGTATCACCCACCCTCAAAAGAATAAGAATGAAAAGAAAAAAGATGAAAAAAGGGCAAAACAAAAACGTAAAAAAGTAGAAAAATGAAAGAAAGAAAGAAAGAAAAAACGAAAGTCCCTTTACATGCAGACTGTGAGTGTCAGGCGGACCCCATCGGCCGGAGAAGCAGCGAAGCCTCGGCCGGGAAGGGAACGACAGGCTCTCTGGAGGGGGGAGGGCCGATGGAGGGGGTGGGGGGTGTTTGTGTCAGGGGGTGGGAGTGGGGAGGGGTAGGGGTGTTAGGGGCGTTGGTGTTGTGTGTAGAGGCGGGTTGGTGGATGGGTATGTGGTGTGTGTGTGTGTGTGTGTACGCAAATACTCAGATACACATATGGATACCCAGGCACTCAAGCACACATAGACACATTCAAACACAGAAATATACAGACACTCAGACACACAGACATGCACGCAGAATCTTAGACACACACACATAGATGCTTAGAAACAGAAAGAGTCTCTTAAACAAACTCAGACACTGGAGCACACAGGCACTCAGGCAAGTATACAGATACTCTCACACACATACACTATTACACAAACATAGCCAGAGACATTTAGACACATAACACACACACACAAAAACACACACACACACACACACACACAACCAGTTCCTTAGGCACCCAAACAGACACTCGGACATGTAGATTGACATTCGACACAATACGCAAACAGTCAGATATGCACACAAACGCTAAGGCACTTTCATTCGCACACACATACACGAACATTAACTTTCAGATACGCACGCATACACTCAAGCATGTATATAAACACTAAGACACACAGACCAACACTCACACCCGTGAGCAGACATTCAGGCAAACACAGAGATGCTCAGACACAGACACTCTGACACTCAGACACACACACACACTCAGACACGCACACAGACATTCACCCACGTTCCCTGTTACCCCGCGCATCGTGTCCAGCACCAAATATGGCTTTGTAGATTTATGTGGTCAATTTATACAGTGTGGGAAGGGAGGTAGAAAGGCATCAGATGAAGAGTGGGATGGAGGGAGGGAGGGGAAGAGTGAGTGAGTGAGAGAGAGGGAGCGAGATAGTAAGATATTGAGTGAGTGAATGAGAGAGTGAGAGAATGGGAGTGAGAGTGAGTGAGAGTGTGAGTGAGTGAGTGAGTGAGTGAGTGAGTGAGTGAGTGAGAGAGAGAGAGAGAGAGAGAGAGAGAGAGAGAGAGAGAGAGAGAGAGAGAGAGAGAGATAGAGAGAGAGAGAGAGAGAGAGAGAGAGAGAACAAGAAATGAGGGAGGAGAAAAGGGAAGTGGGGAAGGAGAGGGAAAAGTAAAGAAAGAGACAACGAGATAGATATGAAGTCAGAAACAGACATATATACAGGAAAAAGTCCAAAAACTCGAACGAAAGACAGAAATGGAGGGTAATCAACCATATCTGTCAGACAAGGTCACAAGGGGAGAATCAGGTGACCTTAAGAATCGTCGGCCGTTCCCTCTGACCTGTATGGTGCGTAGTTCCAGACGTGAGAATTCTCAGGTGTGGTATACTGTTTGTATGAAGTTTCTTTTGCGTTCGTGAAATATATACATTTGTTCGTGAGTTATGTCTGCTTGTTGTACGTTCGTTATTGAAGTTCGTTTGTTTTGCAGTCATGTACGTTATTTGTACGTTCGTTAATCGTGTACATTTGTTGTCATGTTCGTGAGTAAGTAAGTCTCTTGTAGGGTCGTGAGCCATTTATGTTTGTTGTGTGTTTGTGAATCATGTACGTATCAGCGTCATGTATAAGTTAAACTTGACTCATGTGCGTAAGGGAGTCTTTTGTATGTTAATCCTTCTGTACCTTCGTTGGTCATGTGTTGTTGGTGTTTTGCCATGCACATTTCGGTAACTCTTAAACGCTAAATTTACTCTGGGTAAAACTTCGTAAGTCATGCGAGTAATGAATGACGTATGTATATAACGGTTGCCTTGGATTCACTGTATTCACCGATGCCTTATGCGCGTACAACATCATGTGGTGACGCATGACAATACTCTTTTGTTTCAGACTCCCACGTGTCTCCGACAGATACTATCTCTTCGTTTGTATTTATCAAATCCAGTAAGAGGAACCACTCCAGGTACTTATGTACTCGAAATGCTCGTGGAATCCTACCGTGGCATTGCGTACACGTGTGGAATTACGGTTCCCTCGGTGTTATTGGGACGGAAAGTATGTGAGGGAAATGGCTGTGTGTATGTTGCCGGCAGGGATGAAACCTGTGTGTGTGTGTTTAGGTAGGAGGAGGTGCGTGAGTGTGTGTATGTGTGTGTGTGTCCTATTATGTGTCTGTGTTTGTGTGTGTGTGTTTGTTTGTGTGTGTGTGTGTTTGTTTGTGTGTGTGTTAGTGTGTGTGTATGTGTTTATTTGTTTGTGTGTGTGTTAGTGTGTTTGTATGTGTATTTGTGTGTGTGTGTCTGTATGTGTATTTGTGTGTGTGTGTATGTGGTAAAGCGCAACAACAGTAAAAAATGTGGTTCAGTGACTAAACAGAATTAGATTTATTCTATTCAGATATCTTTTTATCTTAACATGCCAATAATCTAACGCATTTGCATAATATATACTTGTGCATTTACGTTTATGCAATGTGCTGTAAGTGCACATAGGCTTTCTCATCCGCAATGTTATGCACGTGTTCGTATCAACAAAGTAAGTTGCAAAACTCACAATATACAAAGAAACAAATAATTCTAAAAGAAAAACTTTACAATACCACACAAAATCTTCAAGAGATATAAATCTTTCTCTCAACATAATGGTGAATGAAAAGGAGAAGAGAAATAAAACAAATGGCTTGGGAAATTAATCAAGAAATGTTCCTTTAACGGTCGGCCTGGATTTTCTCCGGGTTATAAGCACGCTTTGCACTAGACATGTGCAACGGTGGGAATCGGCCGACCACGTGGACGCGACTTAATTTCTCGGCCGCTCTTCTCTGTCTCTATTTCCCTTTCGCATTTTTTTTCCTTTGTCTCTTTGTCTCTGTCTTTCTATCGTTTTCTCTTTGTCTCTGTCTTTCTATCGTTTTCTCTTTGTCTCTGTCTTTCTATTTTTTTCTCTATGTCTCTGTCTTTCTGTCTCTTTTTCACTTTATCTCTGTCTCTATCTCTTTCTATCTCTCTCTTATTTTCTGTCTCTCTCTCTGATTTTCTGTCTCTGTATCTGACTCTCTCTCTTTCACTCTATCTCTTCCCCATCCCCCTCTTCCTCCCCCTTCTCTCTCTCTTCCTTTCTCCCTTTCTCCCCCCACCTCTCTTTCCTCCCCCCCTCTCTCTCTTATTTTTCCTCCCGTTACCTTCTCTCATTTTCATCACACACATCTATTCCCGGATTTTTCCAGGAAAGATTTATCTATATTATTTTTTTCTCTCTTTCGAAATCTTTGAATTCCAAGCAGGCGGAGATTGCGCCTTATCACACTACGAAGGCGGAATAAGGAAGCCAGAGAGGAATGTAAGAGAAAGTAGGAGGAAGGAGAGAAGAGGAGGAAGAGAAAGAAGGAGAACGAAGGAGAGAAAGGCTGGAAAAGGGAATTAGAAGGAAAGGGGGAATAAAGTATGCAGGAAGAAGGAACGGGGGACGAATAGATTTTAGAAGAAGGAGGAGCAGAGAAAGGAAAGAAGGAGAGAGGAAAAAGGGAAGAAGAAGAAAGAGGCGAAGAAAGGGAGGAAGAAGGAAGGGAGGAAGAGGGGCTGGAACGGAAGAAGAAGGACGGAGAGAAAGGGAGGAAGAGGGAGGGTGCGGCGAAAAAGGAAGAGGAAGAAGAGAAAAGAAAGAGAAAGAAAAAGAATGAGGGGGAGAGGAAAGAGAAAGTGACAGGGAAAAAAGAAAAGAACAGAAGAGAAAGGAGGGCATAAATATAAAGAGAAAGATGTTGGGAAGGGAAACGGTTGAAGAAATCCGAATGAAGGGAAGAGGGAAAGGAATTGATAAAGGAAAGTAAAAGCGAAGAGAAAAGAAAGAAAGAAGAAAGATAAAAGAGGAAGAAACGGAAACGAGGAGGCAAAGGAGAAGACAGATATAAGGAGAATAGGGAATATTAAGAGGAGAACTGATGGAAAGAAATGTCATGAAGAGAGAGATAGACGAGAGGAATAAGAAGAAAGGATAATCACAAGAATGAAAAAGAAGAAGCAGACGAAAATGATAATAAAAAAATGATAAGAAAAAAAATAATAATGATATAAAAAGAAAGAGAAGGAGAGGGAGAGGAGGAGAAATGAGGAAGAAGAAGGAGAGGAGGAGAAATTAGGAAGAAGAAGAAGAGGAGGAGGAAGAATGATATTAATGATGAGGACGACAACGAGGAGGAGGAGGAAGAAAGAAGAAAGGAAAATAGAATATAGATAATTCTAGATGAAAAATACAAATGGATAAGGTAAATAAAGTTATCGCTAATCTGATGATAATGCTAAAAGATTACAAATGATGATAATGAGGATAATGATAATGATGATAATGATAATGACCATGATAATAGTGATAATAACAAAATAACAAGAATAATGATATGACTGTTAATAGTAATAATAATGATGACAGAAATAATAGTAATGATGATAATACTGATGATAACAATAGTAACTACAGTAATGATAATGATAATTATAAGCATAATGATGATGAAAGTATAACAACACTACTATTGCTACTACTACCACCACTACTGATGATAATAAAAATTGAGATAATAATTATAATGATAATGATAATAATGATCATAAGAACAGTTAGAATAATGATGATGAAAATATCAAGGATACTAATAATTATGATAATGATAAAGATACCAATAGTAATTATAACAATCACAATAATAATGGTGATATGCATGATGATAATGATAATGATGACAGTATTAATTAATGATGATGAGGATGATGATGATAATGATAATAATATTATTCAAGACAGTAGTAATGACAACAATAATCATAATCGCAATAATGGTGAAATTGGCGATAATGATACCGATGGTTATATCTATGATGATAACGAT
>BOPN01003742.1:15000-22500 GCA_017312705.2 Penaeus japonicus | reverse complement strand
GCCTCTCACTCTCTCTCTCTCTCTCTCTTTTTCTGTCTTTCTGTCTCTGTTTGTCTTTTTGTCTGTCTGTCTGTCTGTCTGTTTGCCTCTCTCTCTCTCTCTCGTTCTCTCTGTTTATTTCTCTTTCTCTATTTTTTTTCTACTTTCTCTCTCTCTCTCGTTCTTTCGCTCACTCACTCACTCTCTCTCTCTCTCTCTCTCTCTCTCTCTCTCTCTCTCTCTCTCTCTCTCTCTCTCTCTCTCTCTCTCTCTCTCTCTCTCTATATATATATATATATATATATATATATATATATATATATATATATATATATATATATATATTTCTCTTTCTCCTTCTCTCTTTTTCTACTCTCTCTCCCTCCCCCCCTCTCTCTTCTCTTTTCTCTCACGCCCCCCTCTTTCTCTTTCTATCTATCTATCTATCTATCTCTCCGTCCCTCCTCCCCCCCTCTCTCCCTCTCGCTCTCCTCTCATCTTCTCTCTTTTCCATTCTCACCTTTATCTTTATCGTTCATTTACTCTCCTCCCGGCGATGTTATTGCTGGTTTTATAAGTCTCTCTTCCTATCCCAAACTCAGCGAAAAGTTTACGCTTGCTCCTATGTACAGTGTGGACGTGTGGAGTTAAAAATACACATACCCGTCCCATGCACGTATACATACTTACGGACCAGGACACACACGCATGTACACACACATGCACGTATATAAACACACACACATGCACGTACATAAACACACACACATGCACGTACATAAACACACACGTGCAGGTATGCATGGTGATGTGTTTGTGCATTATGTTATTATTTATTAATCTCTTTATGTAGGCATCTATAGATCTGTGAGAGCATCAGTCTTTGTATTTTTTATGTATATGTAATATTGTTTTTGTTTCTTTAAGATTGATAAATATGTAGTAATATTAATAAGGTGGCATGTAGATAATTGAATAAACACGCACAAACACATACACAGACACACACAAAGAAAAAAACAAATAAGAACACACACACACAAACAAACAAACAAGAGCATACATACACAAGAAACAAACACGCTCACAAAAACAAACAGACAAGCACACACACACACACACACACGCACACACACAAACAACCAAACACACACAAACAAACAAACAAGAACACAAACACACACACAGACACAAAACAAACAAACAAGAACAAAAACACAAACACACATATATACATATTCCTCTCCCTCTACACAATTAATCATCCTAAGGATGAGATTCCCTTGCACCTCCCTATATATAGCCTTCCTGGGATGAAATCAGCGTCACCCTTATAGACATGTCATTGTTTCCAAGAAAATACCCACGGTGACATTCCTCTCCCTTAAAGGGTTGAGGGCGAAGAGTTAAAACCTCGTGTTCTTTGTAATGACAGGGGGTAGGAGGGGGGTTAGGAGAGGAGGGGGTGGGAAGGAATGGTGGGGATGAGGGGAGGGGGATGTGGGAGAGGAGGGGGAGGAGGAGGTAGGGGTGGAGGGGAAGGGGATGTGGGAGAGGAGGGGGAGGAGGAGGTAGGGGTGGAGCGGAAGAGGGATATAGGAGAGGAGGGGAAGGGGGATGTAGGAGAGGAGGGGAAGTGGGAGGTGGTGGGAGAGGTAGAGGTGGAGTGGAAGGGGGAGGTAGGAAAGGAGGGGGAGGGGGAGGGAGAAGTAGGAGAGGAAGGGGTGAGGGAAGATAGGGGATGAGGGGAGGGTGATGAAGGAGAGGAGGGTGGAAGGTAGGAGAGGAGAGGAGGAGGTAGGAGAGGAAGAGGAAGAGGGAAGAAAGGAGGGGTAGGGGGAGGTAGGAGAGGAGGGGGAAGAGGGGAAGGGGAAGAGGGGAGGGGGGAGAGGGGAAGGGGGGTTTTTGGTCTCATGTCACCTTGCCGAATCCGAGAAGAGCTAAAAATAGATGAGCTTTTATCCATCATATCATAAGAGCAACTTCATCACTTCAACTCTCGCATGTCTGTTGTGATCTGTGTAAATAAACATGGAGATGATCTTGTTTATGTGCGTGCGTGCGTGTGTGTATGTGTGTGTGGGGGGGGGAGGGGGGGGTGTTTTGTGTGTGTGTGTGTTTGTGTGTTTGTGTGTGTGCATTCGTGTGTGTGTCTGTGTGTGTGTGTCTGTGTATTCGTGTGTCTGTGTGTTTGTGTCTGTGTGTGTGTGTTGTGTGTGTGTGTGTGTGCGTGGGTGTATGTGTAATGTATGTACGCATGTCCACGTGTCCGCATGCGACCCGTGTCCTATTCACAGAACCGCCGTCGCCAGCCCCCCCCCCTCCCCCCCCCAGGACTCCCCCGCCTGTTCCTCCTGCCTCTGGATTGGCGCAAAAAGCCTCGCGCGGATTAGTCCAAAAATATCCCGTCGTTCACATCCCCCTCCCGATTCAAGTCTTAAACGGCATGTATGTATAGAATGTGTGTACTTGTATGCGCACACACACGCGCACACGCGCACGCACACGCATACGGATACACACACGCACACACACGTACACGTACACGCACGCTCACACGCACATGCACACACAAGCGAACACACGCACACACACATACACACACACATGTACACACACACACACACACATGTACACGCACACACGCACACGCACACGCACACGCACACAGAGTCAGCCTAATATATACGAAACCATTATGTCGACGTCACACAGATCTGCCTTTAATATCTTCGCTACTGCTGACCTGCTTTTTTTATTTTTTATTTTTTTTAGGGGGGGTTAATGTAAAGATCACACACTCTCCCCTATAAAGATGCCAGTGTTTTTCTTCCTTTTTTCCCTTTTTTTTAATCATGGGAGTCGTAAAATATTTCCTTTAAAGCAATTGCAAACGGCTCTCCCTTTGCGTGCTTCCGTTGCAGGAGGAATGAAAATGTAACAGTGGCTACTGTCATTTCATATATAGGTATGTATGTGTATATATATATAATATGTATGTTATATATATATATATATATATATATATATATATATATATATATATATATATATATATATATATATCGCTCTCTCTCTCTCTCTCTCTCTCTCTCTCTCTCTCTCTCTCTCTCTCTCACTCTCTCACACACACACTCTCTCTCCCTCTCTTTCTCTCTCTCTCTTTGCATCTGCCTACTTGCATCTGCCTGTCATTTATCTTATATTCTTATAACCACAAATTACCATTTCTCAGACCTTCAGGAAATGGAAACTCAAGAAAAAAGAAAGAAAGAAAGAAAAAGAGTATATGGGGGGAAAAAATAGAGTAATATATTTATTCAGGCATCTTTTTTCTTCTCTTCGAAAACAAAAACCAAGAAACAAAAAATCTTAATGTGTGGAGGCAGTTTGCAGTCAAAACAGACCTCATCCTTTGAAAACATGGTGAACATACCGTGTTCTAACTTCACGAATGATGATAATGATGATAATGATGTGTGTGTGTGTGTGTGTGTGTGTTTGTGTGTGCATATATATGTATATATATATATATATATATATATATATATATATATATATATATATATATATATGTATGTATGTATAAATGCCTCAGAAGGAAAGGGAACGTGAGTGTACGAAGGACAAGAAAAAGTTGGTTGGATGCAGCTTGTGTTTCCGATCTTGCAGATTGATTGTGCATTAGCAAGCACCGAAGATGCTTTACATGATGTCTTTTGTATTTCGCCCTCGTGCTTGGGTGTCGCTTTTCCTCTTTCGGGGGAGGGGGGGGGGGTCCGATGTATGGAAATATTTTGCACACCCAGGCATGTGATGTAACGTTGTAAGTAGACTAACACACACACACACACACACACAAACAAACAAACACACACACATACACACACACGCAAACACACACACACACACACACACACACACACACACAAACACACACACAGACACACAAACAGACAAACACACACACACACACGCACAAACACACACACACAAACACACACACACACACAAAGACATTTTTTTCGCTGAAAGAGGATCACAATCAGACATTAATGAAGAGCGGCAGCCATTACACCTGTCACACTGAATAACATCCGGAGAACAAGCCAACATAAAAACAGCCATAAGAACAATGCTCACAGCACTGACAATACTACGGCTCAAAGGAAACACAATAAACCGTTAGACAAGATTAAAGGGAGGAAGAGAGAGGGATAGAGGGACGGGGTGGAGCGAGAGAGAGAATGAAAGAGAGAGGTAGAGAGGGAAGGATATGTTTATATATAATATCAAATACATCAATATACAAATATTACAGAACACACATTCTTATAATGAGCCATTGATATCACTCATCATTAGAATGTGTTTTGCGTAATGTTTGTATGTAGATGCATTTGATATTATATATAAACATATATAAGAGGGAGAAAGAGAGAGAGAGAGAGAGAGAGAGAGAGAGAGAGAGAGAGAGAGAGAGAGAGAGAGAGAGAGAGAGAGAGAGAGAGAGAGAGAGAGAGAGAGAGAGAGAGAGAGAAAGAAAGAGAGAGAGACAGATAGACAGATAGATAGATAGATAGATAGATAGAGAGAGAGAGAGAGAGAGAGAAATAAAGAAAGAAAAGAATGAGAGGAAGACAGATAGAGAGATAGAAACGCATCCACATCAGCGCCACCCTCTACCCCCCTCCGTCCCCCCCTCCCCCCTCCCCACCGCGGACCAAGCAGATGTTTCCTCCGAGTTAAAACAGCATTAAAAGATTCACCGAGCGATAGAGCTGATTCACAGTTGACATCCCCCCATGATACATAGACGTCATAAATCCAAGATAAATCTGCGGACACATTAGATCCATATTAAACATAAATCCACAACAAATATATACGATGAATCTATGACGATCACTGAAAGTCAGGCGTAAACACATTTTTTTTCTTCATCTAAAATACAATCGTCACTAATTCGTAATTAAACACGTTTTAAACATGTGTCACTGATTCGCAATGTACACGTGTCATAAACCACAAACTCAACAAGACTCAATTAATTGACGACAGATGTGATTCACGATATTTAGAGCGATGGCACTGATAAAAACGGGAATTAAGAGAGAAGCTTAATAATGTATCTGAATTAGGATGGTATTTTGATTGTTATCTTGATGTGTGTGTTTTTTTTGTTTTTTTTGTTTGTTAATTTGTTAATTTATTTTGTCATTATCATCGTTATTATGGTTATATATATTTTTTCAAATCATTTTCATCCTCATCTTCATTATGATAATGATGAGGATGATGATTATGTTAATAGCAGTACTGCTAATGATGGAAGTGATAAGGATAATGATGCTAATAATGATTATGATACTAAGAATAATGATAGCGATTATGAGGATAATAATAATGATACTGATAATGATTAAAAATATAAAGGTAATGATAAAAAAAATAAAATGCTGATGATAACAATGATAATAGTAGTAATAATAATAGTTATAACGATAATGCTGATGATAATGACATTCATAAAGATACTGATATCAGTGGTAATGAGGATGATAATTACACTTATTATCGTCATTCTTATCATCTTTATCGTTATTGTAGTATTGTCATTATTATCAACCTTATTATTATCATTATTCATATCTCTATAATGATTATTGTTTTCATCATCTTAATCATTATCATCATTATCATTATCTTAATTATGATAATTATCCTCAATATAGTTACTGATATTATTATTACATTATCATTATTATTATTATTAGTAGTAGTAGTAATATGATTATCATTACAATTTATTATTAATCAATTATTATTGCTATCGTTATTATCATTATCCTTATCATTATTACTATTATTGTTATTGTTATTGATATCATTATTATTTTCGTTTTCAGATTTATTAGTATTGTTACTGCTATCGATATGATAATAATGATAATTATTATTAGCATCGTCATTATGAAAAATATTAAAATTATATCCACGTAAATACATAGTTAATGAAGGAAACAAAGAGAAACAAGACGAACGAGAAAAGAAAAAAGAAGAAGAAGAAAAATATAATGATAATAGTGATACTGATAAGGATGATTATAATAATTACAATGAGATTATGATATAGATGATAATTACAATGAGATTATGATATAGATGATAATTACAATGAAATTATAATATAGATGATAATTACAATGAGATTATAATATAGTTGATAATTACAATGAGATTATGATATAGATGATAATTACAATGAGATTATAATATAGATGATAATTACAATGAGGTTATAATATAGATGATAATTACAATGAGGTTATAATATAGATGATAATTACAATGAGATTATAATATAGTTGATAATTACAATGAGGTTATAATATAGATGATAATTACAATGAGATTATAATATAGATGATGATATATGATATTGGTAATGCGGTAAAGGATAACGATACTAATCATCATGATATTGATACGACCAGCGATGATAGTCATAATGATGATACTAATGATAATAATGATTTCAAAAAAATCATGCAGTACGAAACGCAACCATCCTCTCTCATGACCTTTCACAACAGACCAGTCATGAGATCTGTCAGCATCACCTATCACTCGGTCATGAGCCTTTTTGGGGATATCGAGTGTCTTCTCATGGTAATTGCTGCTTGGTCTCGCACTAGTCATGCAGAGCCGGGAAATCAGCTGTCTGCCGATTGGTCATGCATGCGGAGATATTCATGTGAGGCTATCATGTTATGGGAAAAAGGGGTTGGTTTTATTATTTTTATTTATGTCTTCATTGTTATTTTTGTTGTTGTCATTATCATCAATATTGCTATTATCACCATTATTATTGTTATTATCATCATTATTATTATCATTGTTGTTATTATCATTACAATTATTATTATCATTATCATCATCATTATCATTATTATTGCTATTAATATCATTATCTGTATAGTTATGATCGTTAGTATTATAATCAATATCATTATTATCATTATCATTACTATTATCCTTATTATCGGTAATATTACTATTATCATCAGTATCATCAATATTACTATTGTTATTATGATTCTTCTTCTTCTCATGATCATCATCATTATCACTGTTGCAATAATAATGATGATGATAAAGATAATTACCAGTATAACAGTAATAATGGTGATTATAATGATAATGAAAATGATGGTGATTATTATCATCATTATTATCAATGTTTTTCCTCATCTCCTTTTCATCATCATCATTATTATTGTTATTATGTCTATTATTATTTTTGTCATCATTATCATCATCATTACTATCATTGTCATGGTTATTATTGCTATCATTATTATCATAATTTTCATTATTATCATTATTGTATTATCCTCATCATTACCCTTATTATTCATATTACTGTTAGTATTAGTATTATTGTATTTGTTATTGATATCATTATCAACACTATCATTCTAATTGTTATCATCCTTATTATCATATTTTCCATAGTTG
>BOPN01003741.1:120000-127242 GCA_017312705.2 Penaeus japonicus | reverse complement strand
GTCGACACAAGCGAAAGATAATTAAAGATTCATATTTTCGTCTCCGCTATTTTCTGAAACGGGATAAAATGGGACCGAATCCTAAGGCAGAAATATTAAGGCCTTTTTTTCTCCCTTTCCATCCTATCTTCCTTTCAGTGCCACCCTTCCCCTCGCACGGCGTGTGATATAAACACACACACAGGCACGCACACACTCTGACACACACAGATTGGGAGAGAGAGAAAGAGAGAGAGAGAGTGAGTGAGTGAGTGAGAGTGAGAGAGAGTGTGTGAGAGTGAGAGAAAGTGTGTGAAAGAGAGAGGGAAAGTGAAAGTGAAAGAGAGAATGGGAAAGAGAAAGAAAAAGAGGAAGAGAAAGAGAAATTGAAAAAAAAGAAAGACAAAGAGAGAATGCGACAGAGGGGAAGAGTACGAAAAAGAAACAGACAGAAAACAATAGAAACAGAGAAAGAAGGAAAAAAAAAGAGAAATCTCTCACAATACCTTCCGTGCTGTCCTCATACCCCCCCCCCCCTCCTACCAAAGAATCTAATCAAAAGTTTTAATGGGAATGATAATCATCATTATCATCATAAAGATTATTATGTAAACAGTAATGATAATAATGATAGTGATGGTTATAATGATATCAATGGGGATGATATTGATTATGATGGTAACGATAATGATGATAATAATGGTAATAATGACGTTGATAATAATGGTGAAGATTAGTATTATTGATTAATTGTAATGATGATGATGACGATGATGAGAATGATAGAAATAATGAGAAATAACAATAATAAATATATAATAACTATAACTACAGTTACTGTAAGAAGGGTCTTTACAGTATGGAAGATAGAAATTTCATCATTAACGTTGATTATATCATTACTGTCACTCTTGTTATTATCATAATCATCACCATCACTTTTAAAATTATCAATACTATTATTACTGTCATTTACACTTACACTTCTTTATTGATTATTCGTTTATTCGTTCTGACTTTTCATCGCAATCTATTATTACAAAGAATACAACAAACTCTTTTAAATTGACGTTCGCTTTGGAACACAGGAAAATGAAGTTATATCAACGCCTTTTTTTTTATCTTATTAATTAATAAAGTTTGTGCAATAGTTATGGTATTGTCTCGGTGCAAGGTTTGTTTTGACAGTATGACGTCATTATTGCTAATTATATCAGTATCATGTTTGTTGTTGTTGTTTGTTATTAGTAGCAGGTGGAGTGTTGGTAAAAGCAGTATTTGTAGTACTGCTAATTATATTATTATCATTATTGTTACTTTTATTATTATTGTTATTATTATTATTATCATTATCATTATGTTCATTGTTATCATTATTATTATAATAATCATCATTACTATTATTATGGCTATTTTTGATGTTACTATTGTCATTATCATCATCATTATTATCCTTATTATCGATATTGTAAGCATTATTATTATTATTATCATTATAACTATTGTTCTTATCATCAGTAGAATTTGTATTATTGTTGTTGTTGTTTATCATCATCAATATTATCATTATCATAATCATTATTTTGTTATTATCATTATCATCTTCATCATTATCATCATAATTATCGTCATTATTTATCCTCTCCTCCTCCTCATCATCATCATCATCATTATCATCATTAGTGTTACTGTTACATTATTGCTGTTATGTATTTGTACGTTTTTTAATTTTCATTTTTATTAATAGTTTTTTTGTTTGTTCCAGGTGAGTGTTGTGTGTCATAATTCGCATTTGGTGTCGGTGAGTAGTAGTACAAATATGGAGCATCAGAAGAAGGTGTTACTACATGTGAGGATGTTATATAAGATAGATGCGAGAGATGTAGAGGTAGATAGAGGGGGAGGGGGGAGTTATGGTTAGAGGAAGAGGTAGAGAGAGAGGGAGAGGGAGAGGGAGAGGGAGAAAGAGAGAGAGAGAGTGAGATAGATAGATAGATAGATAGATAAATAGGTAGACAGATAGTTGTGTGTGTGTGTATATATGCGTGTATATATATATATATATATATATATATATATATATATATATATATATATATATATATATATATATATATATATATACATATATATACATATATATACATATATATTTATGTATGTATATAAAGAGAGAGAGAGAGAGAGAGAGAGAGAGAGAGAGAGAGAGAGAGAGAGAGAGAGAGAGGAAGAAAAGCTTTTTTTGTAGAACATATCGACCGTCGTGTTACCAGATGCCTAAAACACGCGAAGATTCCCTTACCTTCGTGTCTTTTGTTTTGTCTTCTTTCCATCCCCTTTCATCCTTTAGGCAATGGCTTTCTCCCCTTCTTTCCTTTCGACCGCCTCTCCCCCCCCCTTCTCCCCTCTTGTATCAATACCCCCTCCCTTCCCCTCTTCCTCTTACCTTCAGCCTCCTCTCATCGCCCTATTCTGCTACTTATTTCCCCTCTTTCCTCTATTGTCGCCGTATCTCGTTTTCTTTCCTAGAATACCTGTATTTTTTTTTTTTTTTTTTTTTTTTTCTTTTTCATTTCTTTTGATTAACAGTCTTATTTCCTTTATGTCGTTTTTTCCCTGTCCTGTTCTTTTTTTTTAAATTATTTGTCTTTATCATCATCGCCTTTATTTTTACATTTTACCCCTTTTCTTTCCTTCTCCGTATTCCACTTCCATTCATAAATATCTCCCTATTTTTGTATTTATTTTCTGACGACGTCTTGGAAACGCAGTCTGAACCCTTTAAAGAAAAGATGACAGCAGGGTGGAGGACGCAGGTGTAACTAATGTATTCCCGGACGAGTCTCAGTCTCCCTCTCCCTCTCCCTTCCCCTCTCCCTCTCCCTCTCCCTCTCCCTTCCCCTCTCCCTCTCTCCCTCTCCTCCCAGTCCTACCACTTTCCTCCCAGTCCTTCCACTTTCCTTGGGATCCGAAATGGTAAAGTTTCATAAGCTGTTTCCAGTGACCTGCGTACCGAAAAATACAGGGAAAAGAAGTGACCAAACAAGAGAACAGGGAAAGACTTTCTTAATCTTTTCGTTGTGATCTGCGTGTAAAGAGATGGAGACAAGGAGAGAGAGAGAGAGGGGGGGAGGGGCGGTAAAATAGATAGAAAGAAGAAAGTATAGAGAAAAGGAGAGAATGCGGGGGAAAAAAACGAAGAAAAAAAGAAATATGATTAAAGAACAGGTGAAAGAGAGACGGTGGGAGGGTGGAAGGGGATAGGGGTTAAGGTAACGTAATTACACAATGAAAATGAGAATCGATGTTGCAATGAAAATTTGCTGACAACTCAGAGATCCAAGTCATCTGTTCTACAAAAGCCAATTAGTACGAGATATTCATACCAAAAGAAACAGAAAAAGGTACAAAACACAAGATAACAATAGAAATGTAGAAACACGAATCCTTTAAAGATTTAAAAGGCAATATGTCTGACATGATTGTACCGGCTTAGATATGCTTAGGTCAAAGGTCACTTTGTTATTAGTTACAGAGATTCAGAGATGAGGTGAAATCTCTTAGGATAGGAGGACAGAATTTTCAAATTTCAAGAGTGTTAGTGATATTACCGTTACTCTTATTTGTAGTAGAACTAATAGTAACATTACAATAGTATTGTAGTAGTAGTAGCAGATATAGTAGTGATAGTAGTAGTAGTAGTAGTAGTAGTATCACATAACAATCAAGCCTTTACCCTTCGTACAGCTTAGACATCGTTTACTTCTCGAGGGAAAGTGTGGGTTCGAGAGGAAAAAACATCGGGTTTCGTAAGCTGATTTAAGCCTTTATTTGTTTGCCAGTTTGTTTGTCTGTTCTCTTGCTTGTCTCTGTTCGTGTATGAGTTTGTGTAACTATGTGCGTCAGTGTTTGTATTTGTGTATATGTATATATGCCCTCTTGTTGGGCATAGGTGTAAGTACGTCTTTGTGTGTATGCATAATGTATGTATACACATTCCTGTACGTGGTTTGATAGCTAGAGGTAATTAGGCAAACAAAGGGAAAAGTAGGTGCGTAGACGTACTACACAGGATTATGGGCGCTTGTGGCAACACTTGTCAGGCTCACCTAATTAGTAAAAGTAGGGGGAACTTTTTATCAACTACGCGGTCTCTCTCTCTCTCTCTCTCTCTCTCTCTTTCTCTTTCTCTCTCTCTCTCTCTCTCTTTCTCTCTTTCTCTCTTTCTCTCTTTCTCTCTCTCTCTCTCTCTCTCTTTCTCTCTCTCTCTCTCTCTCTCTCTCTCTCTCTCTCTCTCTCTCTCTCTCTCTCTCTCTCTCTCTCTCTCTATCTCTCTCTCTCCACCAACAACAGTAGACCTGCCACTGTAAATTCATTATGTGTGTATCTGTCTGTCATATTTTCTGTTAATCCATGTGTGTGTATATGTGTGTGTGTGTGTGTGTGTGTGTGTGTGTGTGTGTGTGTGTGTGTCCAGGTAGCGCGCTCCAACACGTTCAATAACGTACATACATGCCCTCTACACATGGCAGGCTACACGATCACGAACACGCATGCGCGAGAGTAGGCCTACACGGGAAAATAGATCGACCTGCAGACATTAGTCATTCCTCCTCCTCCCTTACCGCATGAGTGACTAGGCAGCACTGATTGTGATTTGCATTACTGTTTAATGGTATGGATTGTTTATAGGCCTATCGGATATTTCCTCGAAGAAAATCCTCTTATCTGATTGATTATGTATTTATATATGGAGATGTGCGTGTGTCCGCGTGTGTATAATGATATGATAATACAAATATAATCTATGATACAAAAAAATAAATAAAAAATCAAACAAAAAAACAGCAACAATGTACATAGGGAGAGAAAGAGGTTCAGGGAATGGAAGGAAGAACATAAATGATACATCACACCTGCATACTGCACATCACCCCCAGCACCCCCCCCCCCCCCACACACACACCCTCCCAGTACGTATCCGCCCGCAGGGACCTGTCCTTCTTACCTACCTTTGCCTTTGTTTCTTGGTTCATTTATTCCCGCGTATATTCCTTGATATAAACAGGTTCTCTAGTTTGATACCTACTGCCTACCTGCTAGAGAGGAGAGGAAGAGGAGGGGAGTAAATGAGGAAGTAAAGGGATCAATAAGTGAGGGAGTGGGACAAAGAGAGAGAAAATGATAAAAACAGAGAGAAAGAGAAAAGGATGAAGAGATAGATAGATGGATGGAGAGAGAGAGAGAGAGAGAGAGAGAGAGAGAGAGAGAGAGAGAGAGAGAGAGAGAGAGAAAGAAAGAGAGAGAGAAAGAGAGGATATAAAGGGATATAAAGAGAGAGAGGTATTTCCAGGGAGAGAGAAATAGAAAAAAAAGTATATATATGTATATTACATATATATATATATATATATATATATATATATATATATATATATACATATATATAGATATATAAATACATATATATATATCGGTTCTCATATGCAAATTAGCTCCCCACCAAGAGAGAAAATAAGTTTAAAACCCAAAAGAAACTTTGATACACAGTTCGCTCCCGCCCAGCCATTTGCAAAGCAGGTTGCCAGATACATCCAACACTAAATTCTTCTATAATGAACCTGACCTTCAGAACACGTAAATTCTGAAACATATACATATCATATACTGACCAACAATATACAAGTTCAGGAGATGAAAGAACCTTGAAAGCTTTAAAGTTCTTACGCTTAAGGATGCTTTTGTGTCTGTTGAATATGTCGCCCTATTGGCAAGATAGTGTAATCAGAAAGCGTATTGTTATGCATGAGGTATTAGCACTTTGATAACTTCGGAACTCTTGCAAATGTCCGCTAATATAGAAGCTAATACTGATTTAGGTTACTATGGTGATTTGGTGTTTCTTTTTGTTTTTCTTTTTTTTTCTGTCTCTTTATTTTTTATGTTTATTATGATTATTAATTTATTCCACTTCTTCAGCGTTTTGATTGTCTGTTTATTATGATTTTCTCTCTTTTCTCTATTTTTTTCCTTCATTTGTGTTTTCTTATTGCTTATCTTGTCCATTTATTTGTTTTATCGTTTTTTATCGAGTTTTCTCTTATTTCCATTTGCCTTTTCTTTAATCTTTGTCCGTTTGTCTTCGATTAAGTTTTATTCGTCATTTCTTTATTTACGTTTTATCTATTGTCTTTCCGGGATTTCTTTTTTTCGTTTATCTCTTATTTACGTTTTTTGTTTACGTGCTAATCGTCTCCACTTCTTATCATCGTAGGGAGATGTCATAGGTATTTATAATTATTTTCCTTTTGAACACTCTCGTCTGCTCCCTACCTTCCCTCTCTTATATTCCTCTCTCCTCTCTTATTTACCCTTCTTTTTATCCATTTTGGCTTATTCCCTCTTCACACCATGCTTACGACAAAAAAAAAAAAAAAAAATGTTGCAGAAGATCCAGTCTTGGAACGACACCCAAGTTCAGACTTTCGGGGGGAGGGGGGGTGTTAAGGGAGTGGGGGTGGAGGGGGGATTTTTTTGTCCGAAAACGCATTATCTAAATTGGTTTTGCGCAAAGCAGTGAGTGGAATTCGGAAGTCTTGTGTACGTTCCCTCTCGCGTTGCACCAGTGTGTCTCTGCAATAGTGCAAGTTTTTTTGTTTTGTTTTGTTTTTAATCTTTTCTTTTTCTTTTTTCTTTTATTTTTCGATGTCTGTATATATATTTTTCGTGTTCTCTATTAGCGTTTTGTTAAGTCAATGTCACCTAGTTTTTTGTTTTTTTTTGTTCTGATTTGTTCATATTACATTAAACTATTACTCTTTTGTTTTGTTGCTTAAAGTGATTAGTCATGTCATGCCTCATTGATTTTGTCTTTTTGTGTTGTACGAATGTATATGTGTGTGTGTGTGTGTGTATGTGTGTGTGTGTGTGTGTGTGTGTGTGTGTGTGTGTGTGTGTGTGGTGTGTGTGTGTGTGTGTGTGTGTATGTATATATATATATATATATATATATATATATATATATATATATATGTATATATATATATATATATATATATATATATATATATATATATATATATATATATATATATATCTAACTCTCTCTCTCTCTCTCTCTCTCTCTCTCTCTCTCTCTCTCTCTCTCTCTATATATATATATATATATATATATATATATATATATATATATAAGAGACATATATATACATTTACATATGATATTTTTACATACAACAACCCTCCTCCATATGCATGTTTTAC
>BOPN01003741.1:102500-112500 GCA_017312705.2 Penaeus japonicus | reverse complement strand
AGGCTAAGTAGGTAAACAATGCATGTATATATAAATAGACCCGGACACACACACACACACACACACACACACACACACACACACACACACACACACACACACACACACACACAGGAGGCGGAGGAAGAGGAGGAGGAGGAGAAGAAAAGATGGAAGAAAAGAGAGAGAGAGAGAGAGAGAGAGAGAGAGAGAGAGAGAGAGAGAGAGAGAGAGAGAGAGAGAGAGACAGATAGACAGACAGACAGATAGATGGTCAGACAGACAGACAGATGTATAGACAGAGAGAGAGAGAGAGATGTACATTTCTCTGTGTGTGCGTTTATTTATTAGTTTAATTAATTATTCACTTATCTATCTCCGTAAGTACTCGTATGTACTTTATATATGGATACTATCTATATTTCATCAAAAAGACATTCATAATTACTCAGTTATTGTAATTCTTAAATAATTTATTTCTCAAGAAATTCATTATAGAGTACGACCGTCCGTGCAGACCTTCGTCGGTCATTAAAGTAAATGGTCTCACTCTCACTTTCTCTCCCTCTCTCTCTCTCTCTCTCTCTCTCTCTCTCTCTCTCTCTCTCTCTCTCTCTCTCTCTCTCTCTCTCTCTCTCTCTCTCTCTCTCCTTCTCCCTCTCTCTCTATCTCTGCAGTCGCACTGATATTGCATATCATGTGACCTAAGGCACTGATTATACTTTTTTTTTATATAATTCAATGCTATAATGCTAGCGGAAGCCCTGAGGCATAGAAAGGGATTCCAGAGATATCCTTAAACAGAAGATAGAAGGTACCCAGAGAAAAGGGACACAGACAGGGAGAAGAACAGACAGAGCGAACACCTCTGACCTCCGGCAATCGGCTGGACCAAGTGTCATAACTGGCCACCAAGAAAGAACGTGACAGGGAATGTCTGTCTGTCTTTTCTACCGGGTTACAGTGGACGAAGCTAGCGGGATAGAAATGCTCTCTCTCTCTCTCTTTCTCTTTCTCTCTCTCTCATTCTCTCTTTCTCTTTCTCTCTCTTCTCTCTCTCTCTCTTTCTCTCCCTCTCTCTCTCTCTCTCTCTCTCTCTCTTCTCTCTTCTCTCTTCTCTCTTCTCTCTTCTCTCTTCTCTCTCTCTCTCTCTCTCTCTCTCTCTCTCTCTCTTTTCTCTCTTCTTTCTCTCTCCCTCTCTATGATAATAATTGAAGTTTGTACGGAAATTTGGATGTGTAGTTTTACTGATTTCCTGAACATCAATATTGTTTTATATTCTGTATGATTGTTTGTTTATGTACTTCAATTGGATCGAGATTTCAGCAAAAATATCAGTGAATTGATTTGTCTTTGTGTATTATGATTTATTTGCAGGTTTTATATTCAAAGAGGCAACCTTTGTTTTTAAAAAATTCTTTACCTTTATGCAAGTGTGGCGTAAGTCCATTTTTCACTTCAATATGTTGATCCATTGCAAGCGCAACCCATTGCAAAAAATATATATAATTATAATAATTATGATATAATGATGATGAAAGTAACAGCGGTAATGAAAGTAATGATGATAATTATTATAATCACAATAATAATGATAATATAATGACAACAATAATGATAAAAGCAACAACAAAACAATAAACTAGAAAGATTATAAATGACAACAATAATGATGACAACGATAATGATAATGATAATAATGATCATGATAAGTATATCACCAAATAAAAAGGATACCTTTTTTAATCAAGGGAAGAAAAACCCAGGAACTGTTTGCGAGACTGTAAATGCCTTAAGATGAGGAGTTATAAAGGAAGAAAAGTGGCTGTGTTTGTGAAGTTGGGAAGTTATCTTGGGGAAAGGGGGAGGGGAGAAGTGGGAAGGGGGGAAGAGTGAGAATGGGGAGGGAGGGAAGAGGGTGGATGAGTGGGAAGGAAAGGAAGGAAGGAAGGAAGGAGTAGGAAGGGGGGAAGGAAGGGGAGTGAGGAGAAGGGTAGAAGAAGGAGAGGGAGAGAGGGACTTAATGAAGTTAAAGAGGAGTGAGAAGGGAAAAGGAGAGGATGAAGAGGAAAGAAGATTACGAAGAGGAGAGACGAAGAAGGTGGAGGGGAAAGAAAGAGGCTGGGGGGAGGAAGGAGAACAGGAAGGAGGGGCGGAAAAGGTGAGGGGGTGGGGGGGAGGGGGGTAGGGGAGAGTCTAGAGGCTGATGGTGAAATGCGGTCAAAGGAGAAGTAATTGGATCAACATTAGAGGCGGATATTACCGAGAAAGAGAAGGAAAGAACGAGGAGAGGAAGGAGGAAAGAAGGGAAGGAAGGAAGGGAGGGAGGGAAGGAGAGAGAAAAGGAGGAAGGTAGGGACGGAGGGAGGAAGGGAGGGAGGAAGGGAAGAAGGGAAGGAGGGAGGGAGGGAAGAAGAGAGGAAAAGAAATAGAGAGAGAGATTAGGATACTTATGACTAGTAGTAGTAATCATAATGATAAGGATGATAATGATTATGATAATGATGATGATATTGATGATAGTGATAATAACGATTATAATGATAAAGATAATGATAATGATGATAATGAGAGTAATGATAATGATAATAATGACATCACAACTATAACAATAACGATATGAAGGACGAGAACAGTAATGGTATTGATACTGATAATAATGATAACAATGATGATGATAACGATGGTAATAATAGTAGTAGTAATGGTGAAACTAATAGTAATGATAATGTCCGAATGATAGTTATGATAATGATAGTAATAGTATTAAAGATACTGATCGTAATGATAATGATAACAGCAGTTATAAAATTTATATTATTATTATCATTATTATTATACAAAACAACAAAAATAATGGTAATAATACAAATGATAATAGTGATAGTGATTACAATAATAGTAATAACAATAATGATACTAATAATAATGATGATGGTGATGATGACAATGATGACAAGAAAAATTATAATAGTAATCATAGTAATAATAATAATCATCATTATCTTAATAACAATGATGATCATAATAGCAATGTTGCTTATAATGATGATAAAAATAATCAGATAATAATGATAATGATAATAACGATGATAGCAATAATAATGATAACGATGATAGCAACAATAATGATAATGATTATAATGATAATGATAACATGACAACACATAATGATAAGAGAAAGAAAGAGGAAGAGAGAAGGGGGAAATAAAGGAGAAAGAAGAGAGAAAGAGAACTGTAGAAGGAAGAGGAGAAAAGGGACAGAGGGGAAACACTAGCCTTCTATGGTGCATGTTGGGTCGATGATAACACAGGGGGCGAGAAGATAGGCAGAGCATGCGATGAATAGAGGTCTGCGAAGGGCTTTTTTGTGGTGCAGAAAAGAAAGGAAAGACATGAATGCATGCTGACCTCGGTCTCATTTTTATGGTATGTAGCTGTGTCTGTTTCTTATTCTCTCTCTCATATATATATATATATATATATATATATATATATATATATATATATATATATATATATATATAGAGAGAGAGAGAGAGAGAGAGAGAGAAAGAGAAAGAGAGAGAGAGACAGACAGAGACAGAGGAGAAAGAAGAAAAGGGAAGATGAGCGAGAAGAATAGAAAGTGTGAAAGAGAGGGAGGTGGATAGAAGGAGAGGTGGAATGAGAAGCAAACACAGGCAAACAAAGCGAGGGAAACAGAGCATACACCACCATTATAAAATACATCCGGGTTATTAGTCATATATTTACTTACTCTGCTGAATAAAAACAGACTCCCCGCTTCGACACTGAATGCAAAAAGGAAAAAGAAAAAAGGACGGAGAAAAAATGAAAATGAAGAGATATGACTTCCATGTTGACTTATCTTTAAAAGGTACTGAACAGGAATGAAGCTTTCAAAGCCTAAGCCATTCGTTTCAAAATCTTTCGTCACTGATATGTTTTCAGAATAAATGATCTTGGAAGGACGAAGAAAAAGTGGAGGAAGGCTAATGCAAGATACACAGATCTTCTTATCCATTGATCTATCTATTGGTCTGTTTACGTGCCTGTCTATCAGTCAGTCTGTACCTATCAAAACATCTGTTGTATTATAGATAGATATATATAAAGATAGATAGATAGATTGATAGAAAGATATAGATAAAGATGCATTTATAAACACATGTATAAACATATTACACACACTTTACACACACACACACACACACACACACACACACACACACACACACACACACACACACACACACACACACACACACACACACACACAAAAAAAACAAAAATCGACATATCAAAAAAAAAAAAAAAAAAAAAAAAAAAAAAAAAAAAAAAAAAAAAAAAGAATAAGAAAAAAAATCCTACACGGTTAAGTGGAGAATAATAACGATGTCTCCCCGACGGTCCTTCAACACAGGACCAAGTCCAGAATAAAGAGATATTTCGAGGGAAATACCTTTGAGGTCCGTGGGTAACTCTTAAGAGAGTGTGTTTCACTTGATAGATTAATAGGAGGAAAGATTGAGGAATGGGAGATGGGAGGAAGGGGGAGGGGTGTGTGGATAGAGAAGAGAAGAGGAGGGAGGAGGAGGAGTAGGAAGGGAGGGTGAAGGAAGGTAGGAAGGAAGGAAGGAAGGAGGGGTAGAGTGAATAGGGAGGTCGGGAGCTGGGAGCGAGGATGGGAATAAAGAGGGAGAGGGAGTAGGAGTGGTAGGGAGAGGGGGAGTGGGAGGGAGTGAGGGAGATGCGACGTTGGGAGGGAAAATAGAAAAGAGGAGAGGAGGGAGGGAGAATGAGAAGGACAGTGGAAATGGTGGGATGGAGGGAAGGAGGGAAGGTCGGAAATTGTATGGGAAGGGAAGAAATGAGGGAATGAAGATGTGAAGGGAGGGAGGGAGTGAAAAAGGAGAAGGGAGGGAAGGGGGAAATGTGGGAAGGAGGCAGGGAAGAGTAGAAAGGAAAGATAATTGATAATTGATATATATTTGATCCTTACCTAATCTTATTACATCATGATACTTATTTAAAAATTTTTTCTCAATTGTATGAATTGTTTAAGCTATTTTATACATCAAGCTGCAAACGCGTTCGCAAAACTGGTTCTCACTGGCGACCGAACGACCCCCCCCCCTCTCCACCACCTCGTACCCAGGCAGAAAGGGGTAACGGGCACGTGTCTCCTCCCCCCTTCCCTCCCCTCTCCTCCCCTCCACCGCCCCCTCCGTTGATGCTATCGTACATTTCTTCTTCTTAAAAATAAAGGTAGTTGAAATAACAATTGCCATAACAGAAAAAAAAATCTATATCACAAACTTTAGCATAAATGGCATATCTTCTCTTCAGCATCAAACTTTCAGTTTCACTGTGGACGATTTTCATATATTTTGAAGAAGAAGAAAACAAAATGTGCGGGCGATATTGTGGTGTGGAATGCGAATGCCAAATTTTGCCTATCGCCAGGAAATTAAGTTCTTTTTCTTTTGATGGAGAGTTGAAGTTTATAGTTGAATGTGGCAAGTTTGTATACGTATTTCATTTATTTATTTTATCTATCTATATGCTTAGTTATCTATTTTTTCTTTATTTGTTTGACAATGCACTAATACACAAGCACACAGAAACACATACACGTATACACGCCGTCGTTTTGTACACCCGTGAGGGGAGGTGTGTAAATGCATGCACGCAGCATCGACTCCGACCGTATATTACATCGAAATCTTGTCTAAGATTTCCTTCCATGACTTCATATACATATATGTATACTTAGACATGATCACACATATGTAGCATTAATGTTATAGAGTTTTGAGCTAAAGTAGTTAGTGGTATTAAAAGATGAAGTTGATTTAAGAGAATATCAACTCATCCTTTAGCACAAAATTATAAAGTCCCTATATAATGATTAGGATCAAAAGAGTATCTGAATGTGCACATCTCGTCCCCTTCCCTTATATAAGATAGATAGATAGATAGATAGATCTTCTTTTTCTTCATCCTCTATAATTTCAAGATTATGCCTTTGATATGCAATAGGATCAAAGCGTCTTTTTACATTTCATTTATATATGGAATGTGATTTTTCACACAAGAAAAGGGATGAGTGTGAATCTTTGACAAGGCTTTTTCATGTTATTTTTTGGTGTTATCCCTTCGCTAGCCTAGTGTACTAAATTAATAAATAAATAGATAAATAAAAAAAAAATCTGAAATTATCATTCCTATGGAGACTAACCCGCAACGTAATAGTGACGTTTCCACAGGATAGAAAGATTAAACATTTTAGTGAATGGTCTCATATATCTATTCGCCATTCAGTTAGTACATGTATTTGACGCCATTGAACTGAATGTCTGCAATGCAACTTTTTAGTGAATGTCACGATGAATACATGAATAACAAGTGATGAATAATATCACGAGTTTGTTTAATGGAATTATATATCTGTCTATTTCGGCTCAAACTTACTTTGTTTAACTTCTACATATTCTGATTTATGATGTTATTTGTAATTATTCATCGTAATTATTACTATAAACTTTGTCTCCATTCGGATCGCTCATAGGACATGATTTAACAGTCGTATCCCATGACTGGTAAGAAACTCACGCAACATTATGCAAATGCACGCGTTGTGTTAGAAGGGTTAAATCTTTGAAGACAGTTGAAGTGAGATGTGTGTCACGTTTTCATGTGCGTGGTTTAATGCTTGGATTAATCTCTCTCTCTCTCTCTCTCTCTCTCTCTCAAAGTCAAAAAGTCTCTCTCTATCTCTCTCTCTCTAAGTCAAAAAGTCTCTCTCTTTCTCTATCTATCTGTCTATCTATTCCCCATGTTTTCTTTTTTTCACTCTATTTCGTTTCTCTTTGTCTATTGATCCCTATCATGATTCCTCTCACCCTATTGCCCGTTTGATTTTAATATATATATTTTTTCTTCCCTACAGGTAAGTTCCGAACGATAATCGTGGCTCCAGCCCCAGTGCTCAGTTCTCTCTCCTCTTCCCCTTCCCCTTCTCTTCATTCCCCTTTTTCTCTATCCCCATATCTTCTTCCTTCCTGTCCCTCCCTCTTTTCCAAAAGCACATCCCCCTATCCCTATATTTCCTTCTCTATCCTATCTCCTCCTTTTCCTTCCCAACCTTCCTCTCTCTCTCATCTTTCCAATCTCCAATCTCTCATCTTTTACTATATTCCTGCTTCCCTTTTTATTCCCCTCTCTTCCTGCCTTTCCCCTCATCCTATTCTTCTGTTTCTCCCAAGCTCCTCCTAGTCTTTTCTTCCATGCCTCCCCCCCTCTTCCTATCCTTCTCATCCTTTCTTCCCTCTCCTCCTATCATTCTATTCCCTCCTTCTCCCTCCTCCTCCTATCTTCCTCTTCCCTGCCTCCCTCCTCCTCCTCCTACCCTTCTCATCCCTACCTCCCTCCTCCTCCTATCCTTCTATTCCCTCCTTCTCATCCCTACCTCCCTCCTCCTCCTATCCTTCTATTCCCTCCTTCTATTCCCTCCTCCTCTTCCTATCCCCTATTCCCATATCCGATCGACCCATTCCCTCGATTCTACCGCCTGAGCGACTGAGATTTCTCGGCGCGGTGAGTTATGCACAACGTATTCTTTGAAGAATCGATTTTTATTATTGTCATCATTTTGTTGTATTTTTTGGATGTATTTTTGTTTGTTATATCACGGGGAATATGTACAGCTGGATAATTAGATAGTGTATATAATACATATGTGATTATCTATAATATATATGTAAATATACTATCATCTCTCTCGCCTCCTTTCTCCTCCTTCGTCTTTCTCTGTTCCGCTCCTTCTTATATATATATATATATATATATATATATATATATATATATATATATATATATATATATATATATATATATATGTATATATATATATATATATATATATATATATATATATATATATATATATACATATATATATATATATATATATATATATATATATATATATATATATATATATATAATACACACACACACACACACACACACACACACACACACACACACACACACACACAATAGCACACACACACACACACACACACACACACACACACACACACACACACACACACACACACACACACACACACACACACACACACACACACACACACACACACACACACACACACATATATATATATGAGATAAGAATCATTATGATAATTCATTGACTGTGATAAGGATAATGATAATAGCGATAAATACTGAAAAAACTAAGATCTAAAAAGCCAAAATGTAAAGATCAAGCAAAATAACCAAATCTATTTCGTTTTTCATACAACTCTAGAAGTCGGCAAGATGCCATATAATTGATCCGTTCCCTTTGCATGATAGTGAAAAGATATTTTGGTAAAGATGAGGAAGAAATAAATGTTTTGAAAGGAGATCCAGTTTCTTTTATTTTTCATAATATCAAAAGGTCGGATACTTGTTACTGTGTTCCGTTTTGTATGTGTGTATTTGTGAGTGTGTGTGTGTGTGTGTGTGTATGTGTGTGTGTGTGTGTGTGTGTGTGTGTGTGTGTCTGTGTTTGTGTGTGCATGTACGTGTGTGTTTGTGTGTCTATGTGTATGTGTTTTTGTACATGTGTTATTGTTTTTTTTTATTTGTGTGTGTATATATACATATAAAAGTATACGTGCAGATAGATAGATTTGTTTAATTGACCAGGCTTATGCAATGCACCTGTCCATTAAACAAACTTTCCCCGAAATAATCTCTTGAGCTTACCTGAACATTGCAAATGGTCACAATTAGAGCTAGGATTAGGAAATGAGAAAACAGATATCTATAGAACATCATTGAAATAGTATATCATTTATCGTATTTGTCGATTAAAGAATTTATCTCAGAGTTTAAAAGATGATGATAATCACTAGAAAATCAAATCAAATAGAAACAGGAAGGTGTGTATGTATATATATATATATATATATACATATATACATATATATATATATATATATATATATATATATATATATATATATATATATATACATATATATATATGTACAGTATATATATATATACATATATATATATTTTTTTTCTTTTTCTGACATGACCAAAAACGAAATATATTATTTTTTTGAAAGGTCCTCTCTGTTTCATATACTCTCGAAATTTTTATCCGACATTTGAAATTTACAGATTCATCATTTAAATCCCTCTCGTTTTTAATACCTTTCCGTGTCTGTCTTTTCGGGGAGGGTGGAGGGTGGAGGGGGTAGAGGGGGGGGGGATGAAAGAAGGGGAATCAAAGGGGATAGGGTGGACTAGGGGTAGGGGGGGGTTGCAGATGGGGGGTAGGGTGAGGGGTTAAAAGAGGTTAATGCCATGAGAAAATTACAAATTGCTACCCTGCAAGTAAACAAAGAACGCATAGACAGTCACGCGACCTGGACCTGGTTTTGTTGACCAGCGTTTGAGATTTACGTGTTTGTGCAATGCGTTGCAATGGCGTGTGTGTGGGGGGGAGGTTGAGTTGCCTTGTGATTTGTTTATGTTGTTTTTGTCTGTCTCTCTGTTTTTATCTTTGTTTATTTGTATGTGTGGATGGGTTTAACTTTTGATCTATCCGTCTGTTTTTCTCTCCTTTCTTCTCTCTCTCTCTCTCCTTCCCTTTTATATTCCCCTTTTTATATATAACTAAATCTACCCGTCATTCAACATTCGCATATATATCATGCGATCACCGATGTCATTTGGTATGTAAATTTCTCTTCCCACCAATTGGCCACTCTAAACAACAACAGCAATAACAACTGCAACATCAACTTCAACAGCAATATGAACAGGAACAGCAACATCATTGACAGAAATACAACAGCAGTTTCAATAGTTACAGCAACAGCAGCACACTCAACTTCAACAGGAATTATAGCAGCGAAAACAACAGCAGTATTATAATCATTAACAAAATCACAACAAGAGCAACACAACTACATTAATTTCAACAGCAATA
>BOPN01003741.1:77500-85000 GCA_017312705.2 Penaeus japonicus | reverse complement strand
TGTGTTATGCATAAAAACAAATTTTTGCAACACCATGATTGCAGGAGGGTTCATGACTTTACAAGCACTACACAAACTGCGTTGGCAGGAATACATTTTCTAGCCACGGAATTCCTACAATATCACGACTCAGAAAACATATCCTACGACGTCGGGCACTAAATGGGCTCGATAAAGATGCAGGAAATTTTGCACACAATAAGGGTAAACACAGTATACACTTTGCGGGGATAGATACCATCGCATGTTGGATTCCCTAAGGATGAGGATTATCCTGCTGATCTTCTAGCAGTGTCAGCATGTGATAAGCAAAGTTTGGATAGAAATCTTAGAGTACCTCTTACTAGGTTCTCTACAAGGAGGAGCAGTATCGTGCTGATAACCTGATAGGTCTAGCATAAAGCATTATGACCGATCTTCTCATGAGAAATTCATATATAAATCCTATAGGACAGTGTGATGTTATGACCGCAATGGTTAGACTTGGATATGGGCTATGTTGACTGGTCATTGACACATACAGTGTAGAATAAACCAAGTGTAAACCTTGAATGAAGAATATAAGCAAATACTTGTACACCATATTTCAGAGTGTCATGAGCTACACCCTTCTAAGTCACCGAGTATGAGATAAACAGAGCTATGCAACTATCACACCTCATTTGTGTTGTGCCTCCAGTTCGGAAATTAATAGTGTTATGACCGCATATCAACTGTAAAAAAAAGACTGCAATGTACTCACACGAGTGAACAACGCCGTGGGTTGTTGGTTGAGCAGATGAACTATGATTATCTAAATTTCTTCAACCGATATACCAGTAGATATAACTATGTTACATCCTAATTCTTTAAGTGGAATGACACAATTTAATGTTATGGCAGTATACAAAAAGCATCAAATCTAGCCCACATTTATGCAGATAGTCTGAGTGATAAATAAGGGTACTGAACTAATCATCAGTAATAAGGTCTGCTTAGATTAAACTAGATTATGCGTGTACTTCAGGGAACCAAAATGTAGCCTCGGTACTTAAAAAAAAGAAAAAAAAAAAAAAATTGAGAGTCACTACGAATAACGTTATCTCCATAAATCTATTTAACTCATTCATTCTCATGTCTGTATTTGTGCTTATCTTTGATCACAAAGCCATTTTAATGTGACTTTGAAATGCAAATTTTAGGACTATTGAAAGCGTAGGTCGGTGACAGAGCAACATGACGTCGTGAAACTTAATGTTTAGATAGGGGTGGGAGCTGTATACGTGTGTGCAATATATATATGAACATATATGTATATATATGTATATATATATATATATATATATATATATATATATATAAATATATATACATATATATATATATATATATATATATATGTATAAATATATATACATACATATATATACATATATATACATATATATGCCTAGAGGGTCAGTCTACCGCCGCGATAGGTTCTCCCCCACCCCCCTACAGTCAGAGATCAAGTCCCTCAGATGTCTTCATCCTTTCCCAACAAGACTTCAGCCAAGGTTGCTGTATCTTCTATAACAAATAAACACGTACAGCAGAACACGTTTCCCTGCTTCATCAAGTCCAACAATATATACATATATATATAATATATACATATACATATATATACATATATATGCATATGTACATATATACACACACATACATATATATATATATATATATATATATATATATATACATATATATATATATATATATATATATATATATATATATATATACATATATATATATATATATACATATATATATACATATATATATATATATATATATATATATATATATATATATATATATATATATATACATATATATGTATATATATATATATATATATATATATATATATATGTATATATATGTATATATATGCATATGTATATATATATATATATATATATATACATATATATATACACATATATATATATTTATATATATTGCACACATATACTTCCATTAATTAGATAAATGCGGTAATAAAACTTATGCTTGCACTCCACTCAAATAAAACTAGAAAAAATATCATCCAACCACTAACCGCCGACAACAAGACAGTGTCACTCACACATACGAACTTATCACTGGAATCCATAAGGGTCAAAATCACAGGATAACACCGAGTATAATTGACCATCTTGCGCGCGCCGCTGCTGTCGTCCACGAGGTGAGGCATCATTTAAATGCTTTCCGTCGAACGTAACTCTTTTCTAAGTGTGGAATCGCCATCATTACCGCTTCGATACTGGGGCAAATTCGACGATGATATGTAAATGTGCTCATAGTTATGCAAATAAAGGTATGCAAATGATCACATGAGTCAACACAGCGACCCGGTCAGTGTACGTGTGTGTCTGTTCGTCCACAGATGAAGTAGGAAGTGAGGAAATTTTTTTGATTTAATTGATTCTTTTAGTCGATTCTTTTATCTTCTTTTCTATTAGTTCTTTTTTTTTCTTCTCCCCCCCCCCCCCTTATTTAGTCGATGTTTTTTTTATCTTCTTCTTTTCTATATGTTCCTTTTTTTTATTTTTTCTCTTCCCCCCACTCCCTGTCTTCTTTGGTAAGGGAAAGGGAGAAGGGGAGGGAGAGCGAGATATAGAAGTAGAGAGGTGGGGAGGAGAGGGAGAGGAGAGAAGTGAAAGGAAAAGGAGAGGGAGAGGAGAGAAGTGAAAGGAAAAGGAGAGGAAAGAGAAGACAAAATAAAAAAGCCAAGAATAAGAAAAAAAAGAAAAAAAAGACAAGAACATATAAGGGCGAAGAGAGAGAGAAAAAAAAAACATGAAGAAAACAAAGTTGAAAACAACCATAACAACAACAAAACTGAAAAAATACCCCCCCCCAAAAAAAAAAAAAAAAAAAAAAAAAAATGGAACTCCCTTGATCAAGCTGTTGTTTTGGAAGTAAGGTAAGAATTTTACGGCACGGGAGGGAGGACAGCATACCTTGCATTCCCCACAGCCGTTATCTCGCATCTCTCTATCGCTATCTCTTGGAAAACGCAAGTAATAGATGCCATTTTGGAAGCCGTTTCCTTGCGGATTTATGTAGACGCCTCAAGGAGCTGCTTTTATCAAGGAGGAGACTCGAAGACGCCTGGAGTTCCTTAGGAGATGTTCTGCACCCCAGGATATTTTGTTTAGGGGCTGCGGGTTTGGGGGGAGGGGGAGGGGGGTTGGAGGGGGTGTAGGTGGTTGGGGGTTGGGATTTGGAGGGGGGGTTGTAGGTGGTTAGGGGTTGGGGTGTGGAGGGGGGGGTGAGGGGGTTGGGGGTTAATGGGAGGGGGGTAATGATGTTTTTGGTTAAGGAAGTGGTGTTTTTTTGTGTGTTTTTTTGCGAAATTTATTAAACAGGAAGAGGTAATAGGTTGAAATAAAGGCAAGAGAGGGAGGATGAGAGGACTATGGCGTGTATATAGATCATCATTATTATAATTGTTATTTTGGTTGTTGATTTTGTCATCATCATCATCTTTATAATTATGATAATGATAATGATAAAAATCATGATAATAAAAACAATGATAATGACGATAATGATAACAACAACAACAATAATAATGATCAATTATTACAATCATTATCATCATTATTACCACTATTATTATCATTACTACCATACTTATATATTAAGAATATCCATGTTATTTTTATTCATTGTTTTTCTTGTTCTTTTTCCAGGTAAGTCATTGCGGTCGTGGTTTCATTAGTACTTTAGGTGAGTAAGTAAGAAGGACGGAATCGGGAGCCATCAGTGAAAGGTGTCTCTTCATAGGATTATATTTTGGGCATTGCATGGAGAGAGAGAGAGAGAGAGAGAGAGAGAGAGAGAGAGAGAGAGAGAATTTAAATTCAAATTCAAATTCAAAAACTTTATTCCATATATTACAATGGTTATTCTTAAAGAAGGAGGGGGGAGTGAAAAAAAGAGAAGAAAAGAGAGAGTGAAAAAGAGAAGAAAAGAGAGAGAGAGTGAAAAAGAGAAGAAAAAAGAGAGAGGGAGTGAAAAAGAGAAAAAAAATAAAGAGGAGAAAAGAGAGAGGAAGAGGGAGAAAGAGAGAGAAGGAGAGGGAGAGAGAGAGAGAGAATGAGTGAGTGAGTGAGAGAGAAAAAGAGGGAGAGAGAGAGAGAGATAGATAGAAAGAACGAAAGAAAGAAGGAAAGAGAGAAAGAGAGATAGATAGATAGAAAGAACGAAAGAAAGAAGGAAAGAGAGAAAGAGAGAGAGAAACCGAGACAAAGAAAAACAAAGAAACAAACAAATAAACAAAAAAAAGACACCGAAAACAAACACGACCACCAACAAAGGAGAATAAAAACAAATGAAGGAGTGAGAACAAGAGGCGATACAGCACACGTGAAGCATTCCACCGTTACGTAAATTATCTCCAGGTAGCGACCCCATGCTCTTTCTCCCCCCCCCCCCCCCCCCCCCCCCCCCCCCCCCCCCCCCCCCCCCCCCCCCCCCCCCCCCCCCCCCCCCCCCCCCCCCCCCCCCCCCCCCCTTGGTTCTATTTTGTATTTTTTTTCTCTCTCTCTGTTCTCTTTTACATAATTGTTTTAGATAGATTTTCTTTCCTCCTGTTTCATCTTTCTCATTCTTTCTCATTCTCTCCTAGATGGCTGTAGATCCGCTGTGAATAATATCATCATCATCATCATCAGCCTGTATCAATCCACTGCAGGACGTAGGCCTCTCTCAATCTTTTCCAGTCATTCCGGTCTTGTGTCCTCTGATTCCAGTTTACTCCTGCGAATTTTGCTATTTCATCCCGCCATCTAGTCATTGGTCTTGCCCTGGGTCTTTTTGTGTCGTGTATTACCCATTCTGTTGTTTTCTTTGTCCACCTGTTGTCCTGTCTCCGATATATGTGTCCAGCCCACTGCCACTTTTTCTTTTTGATGGTCTTGAGTATATCCTCTACTTTTGTTTGCTGCCTGATCCATGTGGCCCTCTTCTTGTCTCTTAAGCTAACTCCTAGCATAAGCCTTTCCATTCCTCTTTGGGCGCTTACTAATTTCCTCTCGAGTGCCTTGGTCGTAGTCCATGTCTCTGATCCATATGTCATGACGGGGAGGACGCATTGGTCAAAAATCTTTCTCTTTAGACATAGTGGCAGATTACTTCGTAATATATTACTATGTTTACCGAAGGCTCTCCAACCTAGCCTGATTCGCCGTTTTATCTCGGCTTCGCAGGATGTACTCGACTGAATGAGTTGCCCTAGGTATACATACTCGTTCACTGCTTCTAGTACCTCGCCTTGTATTTGTATTTGCTTAACTGGGGTTCGACTGTTGAACATGACTTTAGTCTTTTTCATGTTCATTTTAAGGCCAATCTTCAGACTTTCCTTATTTAAATCGCTTATTAATTGTTGTAGTTCATCTGCTGACTCACCGAAAAGAACAATGTCATCTGCAAATCTTAGATTGCTTAAGTGCTCATTCCCTATTTTAATCCCTCTCTCTTTCCAGTCTAACTTCTTGAATACTTCCTCTAAGCAGGCTGTAAATAGCTTCGGTGAGATGGTGTCGCTATAACGCCCTTTTTGTGGTATTTGTGGTTTCTGCGTGGATTTTGACGGTCGCTGTACCATCTCTATATATATCCTCTAATAATCTGCAGTATATTTCCTCTACTCCTTGTTTACCAATTGCATCCAGTACTGCAGATATCTGTACCGAGTCGAATGCCTTCTCATAATCTACGAATGCCATACAGGGGCTTCCTATATTCGTTCGTTTTCTCCCTTATTTGAGCTAGTGTGTGGATATGGTCTGTAGTTGAGAATCCACTGCAGAACCCTGCCTGTTCCCTGGGTTGTTTTGAATCTAATGTGTCGGTGTTACGGGCTGTGATGATTTTTGTGAACAGTTTATAGATTACTGAGAGGAGGCTTATAGGTCGGTAATTCTTTAAGTCTTTTGTGTCTCCTTTTTTGTGTATTAAAATTATTATTGCGTTTTTCCAGGCCTTCGGAATTTTACCGACGTCTAGACATCTGTTATAAAGACTGGCTAGCTTTACTGCCGCAATCTCTCCTGCGTCTTGAATAAGATCTACACTGATGCCGTCTTCTCCTGGTGTTTTACCTCTTTTCATGCTTTTTAGTGCCCTAATTACTTCATCTACCGTGATGTTTGGAACATCTCCAATTGTTGCGTTTGTCTCCGTATGTGGTTGGTCGTTTGATTGGTATAGATTACGATGAAGTCTTCTATTACTTTGATAATTTCATTTTTTATTGTATGTCGCCTCTCGTGTGGGTTTCTTTACTGCATACATTTGTTTTTTCCTATTCCGAGCCTCCTCTTTGTTTCCTTATGACTGATGCCGGAAAGCAGAGCTTCATTTATTTTTCATATGTTAAATTTGCGAACATCTTTCTTCTTCTTGTTTATCGTCTTAGTCAGCTCTGCTGATTCTATTTTGTCTCTGATTGATGTTATTTTCATGTCCCTACGCTGTTTCATAAGTTTTTTTTGTCACTACCGAAATCTTACTGAATTTTTCATTTTCGTCTTTACCCCCTATTTCAAGTGCAGCCTTTAATATCTCACTGAATTGGTCGTTTATCTGGTTTATGTCATGATCTTCTTCGAGAGCTGAGTATTTGTTTCGGATGTTGATACTGAATTCCGTCGCCCTAGTCTTGATGTTAGTTGCAGGTGCTTGAGAGGCTTTTGTATGAGCTTGTTTCGTTCCCTTCTTAGCTGTAACTTAACTCTACTCCTGACCAGTCTATGGTCGCTACCGACATTACTTTATTGTGCGCGGTTACGTCCTGTACGATGTCACGCCTATTGGTGATTATGAAGTCAATTTCGTTTTTAATGCCGGATGGTGATTTCCATGTCCATTTCCTCCCGAGTCTCTTTTCGAAGAACGTATTCATAATTCTAAGTAATCGAGGTTCAGCGAATTCTATTAGCGTTTGCCCTCTCTCATTTCTGGTGCCTATTCCATGTTTCCCAACCGATATTTCTCCATCTTCCCTTATTCCTATCTTGGCATTAAAATCCCCCATAATCACGGTAAAATGGGTTTTTGCTCTATCGGTAGCTGCTTGCACATCTTCATAGAAGCTCTCTATCTCCTCATCACTATGACTGCTGGTAGGAGCGTACACTTGGATAATTTTTAGGCTATATCTGTTGTTTAGTTTCAGTATTACAGAAACTACTCTTTCGCTTCACACTATACAATTCCCTAACATTCTTTTCAAGTCGCTTGTGAACTAAGAAACCTACTCCTGATTCTTGTTTGCTATCCAAGGGTTTACCTCGCCAGTATAATAAGTACCCATCATTTAGTAATTTCTGCTCTTCGCCTAGTCTCTTAACTTCAGAGTCCTACAATATCCCATTTAATAAATGAAAGTTCCTCAAGCAGTGTCAGAAGATCAGATTCTGTTCTCAGGGTCCTTACATTGTATGTGCATAAGTTCATCAT
>BOPN01003741.1:65000-67500 GCA_017312705.2 Penaeus japonicus | reverse complement strand
GGGCCATCGGCCACACCTCTATGGCAGGTATATGTGTATATATATATATATATATATATATATATATATATATATATATATATATATATATATATATATATATATATATATATATATATATATATATATATAAATATATATATATATATATATATATATATATATATATATATATATATATATATATATATATATATATATATATATAGGTAAATATATATATATATATATATATATATATATATATATATATATATATATATACATACGTATATATATATATATATATATATATATATATATATATATATATATATATATATATATATATATATATATATATATATATATATATATATATATATATATATAGGTAAATATATATATATATATATATATATATATATATATATATATATATATATATATATATATATATATATATATATATATATATATATATATATATAGGTAAATATATATATATATATATATATATATATATATATATATATACGTATATATATATATATATATATATATATATATATATATATATATATATATATATATATACATGTAGAGAGAGAGAGAGAGAGAGAGAGAGAGAGAGAGAGAGAGAGAGAGAGAGAGAGAGAGAGAGAGAGAGAGAGAGAGAGAGAGAGAGAGAGAGAGAGAGAGAGAGAGAGAGAGAAAGAGAGAGAGACAGAGAGACAAGATGCCCATAGGCACTAACATACAAACACAAAATTAAATCATAACGCATAAACAGGAATTAAAATAGATACAAAGAAAGCAGTAGTGATACATGGCAAACAGGATGACGATAACAATAACAATAATAATAGTAATGTCAACAAACCAATAGCAATAAGAATTATAATCAAAATGATAAAGACATTAATAATAAAATATAAAGATACGATTCCAAATAAAACCATCGATCACAAACTGTAGTTATGCTCAATTCTTATGCTGTCGTAATTTTTTTTTTTCTTTAATTATTCCTATCGTGTTGGCGTCTTGGGGACAGTCTAGACGGCGGTGGAGGACGCCCGCAGTCTGTCTCGTGTTGTAGTCTTTGTTTTTTTTTCTACAAAGCAAAGAGAAAAAAATAAAAAAAAAAAAAAAATGAAAGAGAGATGGTGATGGGTGAGGGAAAAGGCGAAGGATGGGCGTATGGCATACATAGAGAATGGAAAAGAGAAATAGAGAAAGGAGAGAGGGAAGGAGGAAAGAAAACAAATATAAGAGAGAGAAAGAGAGAGAGAGAGAGAGAGAGAGAGAGAGAGAGAGAGAGAGAGAGAGAGAGAGAGAGAGAGAGAGAGAGAGAGAGAGAGAGAGAGAGAGAGAGAGAGAGAGAGAGAGAGAGAGAGAGAGAGAGAGAGAGAGAGAGAGAGAGAGAGAGAGAGAGAGAGAGAGAGAGAGAGAGAGAGAGAGAGAGAGAGAGAGAGAGAGAGACAGACAGACAGAGAGGCAGACAGACAGACAGACAGACAGACAGACAGACAGACAGACAGAGAGCGAACCAAGAGTAGGATAATAATAATAATGATAATAAAGATTACAAAAGTGCTCCCCCCTAAAACCATTTTTGTTTTCATTCACATCACCCAGAATCTAGAATCACTCTCTATCTAGCCCAACCTACCCCCCTCCCCCTCCCCTCCCCTCTCTACCCCTCCCCTCACTCTATATAACAGGAACTCAAAGGAATAATCCCTTTTCCTCTCCTCTCGTGAGAACTGCAGGAGAAAATCAACCTCGGAAGCCAACCACCGAAAATCATCTTTTGGAAAACTTTAGTGTATGCAACCTTTGAGGAAAAATTATTCCAGTGGCTTGATAGAGAGATAGTGTGAGGGGGAGGGGGAGAGGGGGGTGTTGCAGAGATAAAGCTGTATGTGGATATTACGATGAGATGGAGAACACAAATTAGCTAGGTTGCAGAGTGAGTGTTTGATTAGAATGGATGATGGTGATGATTATGATGGTAATGGTGGTGATTGTGGTGGTGGTGATGGTGATTGTGATGGTGGTGATGGTGATAGTGATGATGATGATGATGATTGATGGCAATAATAATGACAATAATGATATTTACAGTGATTATAACAATAAGAACAGTAATGATGATAGTAACACGAACAATAACAAAACCAACAACAATAAAATTATAAATTTCAATATCAGTAACAATCCCAAATTCAAAGTCAATGACCCCGCGTGACTAAATAAACAAAAACACAAAAACAAAAACAATATAAAACTACCTAGCAAAATGAAGAATAATATGACATTCCCGCAGAGCAAACTCCCTTTGGCAATAGATACAAGACACCAGTCAGCCTCCAGAGTCCTGTGTATCGAACGGCGACCTTTAAAGGGATTCTGAATACCTTGAATGACACCGATTGTAGAATCCAATGCACCTGTGAACTTAGTCGTCGCTTCGGAAATTGGAAGGATGTTATTGTAATATTCTTATTTTTTTTCTCAG
>BOPN01003741.1:40000-50000 GCA_017312705.2 Penaeus japonicus | reverse complement strand
TCTCTCTCTTTCTCTCTCTTCCTCTCTCTTTCTTTCATTCTTTCTTTCTCTCTCACTCTCTCTCTCTCTCTCTCTCTCTCTCTTTCGCTCGCTCGCTCTTTCGAGAACTATCTATGACCACAACTTTATCTAATCAAGAGAAAACAAAAACAAATGGACTTAATTTGAACCCAAATATCTCATCATACGTTCCCATTTTCACCCTTTCTCCCATTCGACCCTTATTCTTCCTTAAAACACCAAATAAACAACAACAACGAAAAGAAAACAACACCCTAACAAAATTACAAACCAACCGAGGTTTCGAATCAAAGTACATCTGTTTAGACGTTTCGAAAAGAGGCCAGGTAGTGACGTCTGAATAATTTACAGTATATTGACTAGTCTGACCGGCGAGTGAGGAGTATGCAAATTGGCAAGAGCTGTTTAAATCATATTCATGGATTCATCTGCCAAGCAAAGGCCGTTTTGTATACAGGTTAACTACCAGGCACTTCCTTAAAGTCTAATCTATAATTCTCAAAAGTGGTTCTTTTTGGGAGTCTTTTTATATACTTTTTTTGTTTGTTTTATTTTCATTGTTTGTTGATTTTTCTTCCGTTTGATTGTTGGTCTTCGACAGGCGCCGAGTCCAAAATAATTTCTCAACACTTGCAACTATTCATTGCTTAAGATCAAGGGAACTTTCATAGAGTGGCCTTCTTGGGCACGACTTTGGATGGAGTTTTGTGCTTTGAGATTTTTTTTTTTTTTTTTTTTTTTTTTGAGAGTGGGGGGAGTTTTTTTCCCTTCTCCCTTTCTTTTTTCATTTAGTTGCTTTTTCTTGTATTTCTATACCTTTTATTTTATAACTTTAGTATTTATTTATTTTCTCTCATTTCGTTATTTTTTCTTTCCATTTTTCTTTCTGCCTATCATCTCCTGTTCCTCCTCCTCCTCCTCTTCCTCCCTTTTTTTCTTTACTCCCCTTCCTGCTTCACTCTTTATCTTCCTCTCCCACCACCACCTCCTCCACCTCTGCACTCTCTCCACTTCCTTCTCCTATTCTTCTTTCTTCTCCATCTCTTTTTTTTTCTCTTTCTCTTCCTTATCCTCCATGTTCTTGCCCTTGTCCTTCTTCTAATTCTTCTTTTTCTTCTCATCTTCCTTCTTATTCTTCTTCTCCTCCTCCTCCATCTCTTTCTGCTTCCCATTTCTTTCCTCCTCCTCCTCCTTCTCTACTTCTTCTTCCTCTTCCTTTTACTCCACCTTTTTCTGCTTCCATTTTCTCCTCCTCTTCCTCCTCTTTCGCCTCCTTATCGCTATTATTATGATTACACATCTTCATTTTCTTCTTTAGACTCGGTTTAATCGACCGATATTTATGCCCACTCATTTCCCCTTCAAAAGTATTATTATTACTCTCTCTCTCTCTCTCTCTCTCTCTCTCTCTCTCTCTCTCTCTCTCTCTCTCTCTCTCTCTTTATCTATCTCTCTATCTATCTACTTACCTCTTTGTATTTGTCTCTCTCTATCTCCCTCATTGTTATTTCTATTATGATCATAACTATTACTATTATTATCTTTATTGTTATCATTATTATTATCATTACCATTATCATCATTATTATTATTGGTTTTGTTTTTTATATCATCATTATCATAAACATTTTAATGATTATTGTAATCTTTATTGGCATTATTACTGTTATTGTTATTATGGCAATATTATAATGATAATGATTACAGTAATTGTAATAATGATAACGATGATAATGATGCTTATGATTTGATAACGATAATGATACTGATGATAATAATGATAATGATAATAATGATGATGATAATGTTGATGATAATGATGATAATGATGAAAATAATGATCATAATGATAATAATGATCATAATGATAATAATGATGATTATTACGATAATAACAATGATGATAATTATATTAATAATGATAACAATCATAATGATAATAACACGAAAACAACAACACATGGAGACAAAAATACACAATAAAGAACAAGAATGAATAAGAGCAAAAGCGAATAAGAATAAGAAACAGAAGAAGAACTGGTTTCCAAGCACTTCTCCTCCCACTTTTGACGCTGGAAGGTCATGTAAGGTCAATATCGGTCTCATGAAGCCAAGACGAAGTCAACAAGATGGTGACAACAACAGAGGGGAGAAAGAGAGAGAGCGAGAGAGAAAGAGAAAGAGAGAGAGAGAGAGAGAGAGAGAGAGAGAGAGAGAGAGAAAGAGAGAGAAAAAAAAGAGAAAGAAAGAGAGAGAAAGAGAGAAAGAAAAAGGAGAAACGGAAAGATAGCGAATCAAAAGAAGGGAATGGAATAACCTAAAATAAAAGTAATAAAAAAAAAAACAGAGAAAGAGAAACGGAGAATCAAAGAAGGAAAAACGGAAGGAAAGAAGGAAGAGGCGAGGACTAGAAGTTTAAACCCAACAATGAGCGAGCGGCGAGTGTCCCGAGCGGCGGAGAAGGACCAACAATAGCTTCTGCGTGAGGTGCCTTTGTGATGTGCCAGGGGCGTGACAATGGCCTCTAGGGGGGCGGAGGGGGGTGGGGGGTATGGGGGTTGAGGGGGTGGGATGGGGTTGGGTAGGAGGTGGATGGGGAAGGGGGTGGGAGGAAGTGTAAGTGAAGAAGGGTAAAGGACAGGGTGAAATGGAGAAGGAGGGGGGAAAGGGTGAGAGGGGGAGGGATCTGGTGGTGGTAAGGGGGGGGGGGCGTGGTAGGAGGGAGGGGGGAGGGGTAAGAGATAGGGTATATTGGAAAGAGGGAGAGCGAAGGATGGTTTGAAGTGGATAAGTAAAGAAGGGAGGGGGAGGGGGGTAAGTAACGATAGAGAAAAGAGGTGTAATGTGTAAGATGGTAAGAAAGAGAGAGACAAACAGAGAAAGAGATTGTTCATAATTATCATTATTATTCTTATTATCATCAATTTTGTTATCATCAGTATTACTATTATTATCCTTATCATTACTACAATAATTACCCTTATTATTATTACTATCATAATAATAATATTTTTCATCATTATCATCATTAATACTCATATTATTATTTTACAATCCTATAGATATTGATTATTTGTTCTTGTTCTTTTCAGGTGAGTATTCCGGTGGTGGCTTCGGTGGTGCTGTGGGTGAGTAAAATCAAGGCGTCAGGGAGAGGACCTTCTGCATAAGGATGTGTGTGTGTGTGTGTGTGTGTGTGTGTGTGTGTGTGTGTGTGTGTGTGTGTGTGTGTGTGTGTGTGTGTGTGTGTGTGTGTGTGTGTGAAATTGAGAGAGGGAGAGAGGGAATGGGAGAGGGAGAGAGGGAGAGTGAGAGAAAGAGAAAGAGAAACAGATGGAGATAGAGATAGAGATAGAGATAGAGAGAATGAAAGAGAAAGAGAATGAAAGAGACAGAGACAGACAGAGACAGAGACAGACAGAGACAGACAGAGACAGACAGAGACAGACAGAGACAGACAGAGACAGATAGAGACAGAGACAGAGACAGAGACAGAGACAGAGACAGAGACAGACAGAGACAGAGACAGACAGAGACAGACAGAGACAAAGACAGACAGAGACAGACAGAAACAGACAGAGGCAGACAGAGACAGACAGAGGCAGACAGAGGCAGACAAGAGACAAGAGAGAGAGAATGTTCCCACGCATTTGTTTGACGAAGGAGTCTCCCCTCACACTTACACATGATCGCCCTCCCCTCATCCTCATTCCTCAGATCCATCGCGATATTTCACTTCCTGCGAAAGTCAAGTGTTTCCGATAATTAAAAATCCAGAGAGAGTTCGATGACAAATCCTTATGTTTGTCTCTAGTTTTCTCTCTTTGAAGAATATTTTCATTGGTATATCTTTCTTATCTTTCTTCATCTTTTTATTTTTCTTTCGGCCACAGCGGATCATCTTTCTCCAACGCCCTCGGTATCTTTCTTATCTTTCTTCATATCTTGGTATATTTTCTTCGCACATGTCTCTGTTTCTGAGCCTTTCGATATATCTATATATTTCTGTATCATATATATATCTCTGTATATACTTGGTATATTTTCTTCTCATATGTCTCTGTTTCTGAGCCTTTCGATATATCTATATATTTCTGTATCATATCCATCTCTGAATATATCTAGATGTCTGTATATCTGAATATCTGCTGGAGGCAAGCAGAATGTTGCGATGAGCCTACAAGTGTGTGCATCAGAGTGTTATTGCAATGCCAATTTTGCAGTCGTAGTTCAAATGCAATTCCCCACCTGCGTTCGCACGTAGTCACAATATATCAATAACTGAGCAAGCCCTGCGTTATCATGAAAGCAAATGCACCCAGACAAATTCCGCAACTGCTTTGAAATGTTGAATTAAGCAGTTTAACATTTCAAATTAGAAGCTTCAAATAGTGATCATGACAAAATAGGCAGAACAATTGAAACCAGTTGCAATCGTTGGTTGGTTGATGTAGATTTCACATCCCTGTTCATTCGTATTTTCCATTTTCGAATGTCATAACGATGGCGATGATAACAACAATAACAACAACATCAAAGAACAAAACAGTAACAGGAAAAACGCATGACTACAGATAGGTATCACTTGTTGCCATGTACGACAAAGAAAACAAAAATAGCGTCAGCAATAACAACAATAATATAAATGTAACAACAACAAACAATAATATCAATAACACCAGCGACAGCAATCACAACAACAGCGACAATAGTAACACCAACATTAACAATAGTAACACAACATCGACAACAGAAACAACAACAGTAACAACAACAGAGATAACAACAGCGACAACAGTAACAACAACACCGACAACAGTAACAGCAACAGAAACAACAGTAACAACAACAGTAACAACAACATCAACAACAGAAACAACAACAACAAGAGCCAGACTAGCGAGGCAAAAGGCCACTCTCCCCGCCATGACAAACAAGGCCTCTGGACCCTGCTAGGACTCCCGCTCGAAGCTTCGTGATTGACTAGCTTCGAGAGTGAATATTCATTGATGAACACCAAGAGGGTGTGGTTGCTGCGATCGGTTGACCCTTCGCTTCGGCTTTTTCCTTCTATTTCTTCTTCTTCTTCTTCTTTTCGTTTGATATTTCTTTTCTTGTTTCTTTCTTCTTCTCTTTCGTTTGGTGGTTCTGTTCTTTTTTTTCTTTTTCTTCAGGTTTTTGGTTTCAAGTTCCTAGGTTTTTCTGCTTTTGTTGATATTCTTCTTCTTGAATTTTTGTCTTTTTTTCTTCTCTTCTTCGTCTCTGTCTTTCTTCTACTTCTTCCTGGCATCCCTCTGTCTGTTTTTCTTCTTATACTTTCCCTCTCTCGTAGTCTCTCTCCCTACCTCCTTCCCCCCGCCCCCCCCCCTCAATACCTCTCCCCTCTCTCCCTCCCTCCCCATCTGCCATCTCTATAGCATGTAATTAATGATGCTTAAGTTATGAACATCTTCAACCAGCTGAGATACCCCGCTGCCAACCTTTGCTTATCAGCTTTTCTCATCTTGGTTGATACGTGCTCAGATTCTCTCCGGCTGTCGCTCTCTCCTTCTCCCTCTCCGTGTCTATTTTTACTCCTTGTCTACTTTCTACTGTCCCTAATTCCCTTTTCCTTCTACCTTCTACCTCTCCCTTTCTGGCTCTCTTTTCCTCTCCCTCTCCTTTTCACTCTCCCCCCTCTCCTCTCTCTTTCCTTCTCCCGTTCCACCGCCTTCTAACACTCCCTCTCCTTCTCCCTCTCTCTTTCCCACTCCATCTCCCTCTCCCTCTCCCACTCTCTCTCCCTCTCATTCTCCCTCAACCTCTCCCTCTCCCTCTCCCTCTCCCTCTCCCTGCCTCTCCCACTCCATCTCCCCCTCCCCCTCCCCCTTCCCTCCCTCTCCCACTCTCACTCCCCCTCCCTCTCCCTCTCCCTCTCCCTCTCCCTCTCCCCCTTCCCTCCCTCTCCCATTCCCTATCCCTCTCCCTCTCCCTCTCCCTCTCCCTCTCCCTCTCCCTCCCTCCCTCTCTCCCTCCCTCTCCTCCCTCCCTCCCTCTCTCCCCCTCTCCCTCTCCCTCTCCCTCCCTCTCCCCTTCCCTCTCCCCCCTCCCTTCCCTCTCCTCCCTCTCCCTCTTCCTCTCCCTCTCCCTCTCCCTCTCCCTCTCTCCCTCTCCCTCCCCCTCTCTCCCCTCCCCTCCCTCTCCCTCTCCCCCTCCCCCTCCCCTTCCCTCCCTCTCCTCTCCCTCTCCCACTCCATATCCCACTCCCCCTCCCCCTCCTCCCTCTCCATCTCCCACTCCCTCTTCCTCTCCCACTCCCTCTCCCACTCCATCTCCCTCTCCCTCTCCCTCTTCCTCTCCCTCTTCTTCTCATTTTCCTTCTCCCTCTCCCCCTCCCCCCCCCCCCCCCCCCCCCCCCCCCCCTCTCCTCCCTCTCCCTCTCCCTCTCCCTCTCTCCCTCTCCCTCTCCCTCTCCCTCTCCCCTCTCCCTCCCTTCCTCTCCCACTCCCTCTCCCACTCCATCTCCCCTCGCCCTCTCCCTCTCCCTCTCCCTCTCTCCCTCCCTCCTCCCCCTCCCCTCCCTCTCCCCCTTTCCCACTCCCTCTCCCTCTTCCTCTCCCTCTTCTCATTTTCCTTCTCCCTCTCCCCCTCCCCCCCTCCCCATCCCCATCCCCATCCCCATCCCCCTTCCCTCCCTCTCCCTCTCCATCTCCCTGTCCCACTCCATCTCCCTCTCCCTCTCCCACTTCATCTCCCCCTCCCCTCCCCCTCCCCCTCCCCCTTCCCTCCCTCTCCCCGTCTCCATCCCTCTCCCTCTCCATCTCCATCTCCCTCTCCCTCTCCCTCTTCCTCTCCCTCTCCCTCGCCCACTTATTCTCCCTCTCCCTCTCCCTCTTCCCTCCCTCTCCCTCTCCCTCTCCCCCTCCCTCCCTCTTCCTCCCACTCCCTCTCCCATCTCCCCACCATCTCCCTCTCTCTCCCTCTCCTCTCCCTCTCCCTCTCCCTCCCCCTCTCCCTCTCCCTCTCCCTCTCCCTCTCCCTCTCCCACTCCCTCTCCCTCTCCCACTCCCTCTCCCACTCCCACTCCCACTCCCCCTTCCCTCCCTCTCCCTCTCCCTCTCCCTCTCCCTCTCCTTGCCTTTCCTTGTAAACAGCTGCCTTCTGACACGGGAAAGCGCCGGGATGGGCGGGCGACCTTCCATAACATTGAAACCCATCGATCTTTCTCTCGTTCTATATTTTTTCTGAACTTTCTCTCTCAGTCTCTTTCTCTCTTCTTTCCCTTCGTCCTCTCTCTCTCTCTCTCTCTCTATTTTCTCTATTCTAATTTCCTTCTTTCTTCGCTCTTGTTTCCTTAATGTCCTTCTCAATTTATTATTGCCTTTTGCTTGCTCTTTTAGATTTTCTTTCTCTCTCTCTCTCTCTCTCTCTCTCTCTCTCTCTCTCTCTCTCTCTCTCTCTCTCTCTCTCTCTCTCTCTCTCTCTCTCTCTCTCTCCCCTTTTTCCTCAATATTCTCACTTCCTGTCCCCCAGCATCCATCTCAAGCCTAATTCCCTCATTCCATTTCTATTTCCCTCTCAATCTATTTCTTATCTTCCCCTCTTTATTCCCTCTATCTCTGTTATCTCCGTTTGACTCTAGTTGATTGCCAATTTCCAGCAGATAACGAGATGTAACTTTGAACATCCCTGTAGTTACGTGAGTTGGTAACTATGTTGGTGTGATTATGCTGTTCCTTCACATTGCTTATAGCTTATGGATTTTGTGGATTTTGGTAGTGAAAATTTATTGTTATTATCATTGTTATCATTTGTCAAAGTGTTTTTTTTTTTTTTTAAGAGAGAGGGAGATAGATAGATAGAGAGATAGATAGATAGATAGATATATAGATAGATAGAGAGAAAGAGAGAGAGAGAGAGATAGAGATAGAGATAGAGATAGAGATAGAGATAGAGATAGAGATAGAGATAGAGATAGAGATAGAGATAGAGATAGAGAGAGAGGGTGGGGGGGGGGGGCGATGTGCCCTAAATTCTCACTGCCATTTCCCTTTCATCCTTGTTTGATTCCAATGGCGAACCCTTTTACAATCCCTCGTGCGTAATTAACAGTACAATATGTAATCCTCCTTTCATTCTGGCTGTCTACATGGCTCTCTCTTGCTTTTCTTTCTCTCTCTTTCTTTCTTTCTTTCTTTCTTTCTTTTCTTTCTTTCTTTCTTTCTCTCTTTCTTTCTTTCTTTCTTTCTTTCTCTCTTTCTCTCTCTCTCTCTCTCTCTCTCTCTCTCTCTCTCTCTCTCTCTCTCTCTCTTCTCTCTCTCTCTCTCTCTCTCTCTCTCTCTCTCTCTCTCTCTCTCTCATCACTCTCTCTCACTACCCCTTCTATCATCCCTAGCCTTTCCCTGTTACCCCCCCCCCTCCCCTTTCCCTACCCTCCCTTCCTCCCCCTCCCCCAGTCCGTCTTTTCTCACCACCCCTCCCTCCCTCCTCTCTCTCTTCCTCCCCTATTCTCGTCTTCCCCCTTCTCCCTACCTTCCCTCCCTCCCCATTCTCTCTCCCTCCCTCCCTCCGTTTTTCCTCTCCCGCCCCCTCTCCCGTCACCCCCCCCCCCACCTCTTTCCCTCTTCCGCCCCCTCTCCCTCATCCCCTCCTTTTTCCCTCTCCCGCCCCCTCTCCCGTCACCCCCCCTCTTTCCCTCTCCCGCCTCCCCCCCCCTCTTTCCCTATCCTGCCCCCTCTCCCGCCTCCCCACCTCTTTTCCTCTCCTCCCCGCCCCCTCTCCCCCATCCCCTCCTTTTCCCTCTCCCGCCCCCTCTCCCGTCACCCCCCTCTCCCCCTCCTTCCCTCTCCCGCCCCCTCCCGCCTCCCCCTCCTCTTTCCCTCTCCCCCTCTCTTTCCTCCCTCCCCCTCCTCTCTTCCCCTCTCCCCGTCCCTCCCGTCATCCCCCACTCTCCCGCCTCCCTCCTTTTCCCTCTCCGCCCCCTCTCCCTCATCCCCTCCTTTTTTCCCTCTCCTGTCACTCCCCCTCTCCCGTCACCCTCCCTCTCCCGCTCCCCTCCTCTCCCCGCCTCCCCCTCTTTCCCTCCTCCCCCCCCCCTCTTTCTTCCCCCTCCTCCTCCTTCTTTTCCCTTCCTCTGCCACCATCACTTCCCAGTTTCTCATCAACAAGCATTTTCCGCTGTCAGATTTCTCCTCAACCCAAATCCTTCCCAATAAAACGCGGAGACAACGCCAGCGTTTTTTTTTTTTTTTTTTTTTTTTTTTTTTTTTTTTTTTGAAGTGATTTTTCTTTTTTTTTTTTTTTTTTTGTTTTTGTTTTGTTTATTTCCGTCTGTCTCTGTCTCTCTCTCTGTCTCTGTCTCTCTCTCTCTCTCTCTCTCTCTCTCTCTGTAATAGGATCAAGAAGAAGAAGAAGAAGAAAAAAAAAAGTACTCTTTCTCCCTCCTTGGTCCCTATTCTCTCTCTCTCTCTCTCTCTCTCTCTCTCTCTCTCTCTCTCTCTCTCTCTCTCTCTCCCCTCTCTCTCTCTCTCTCTCTCTCTCTCTCTCTCTCTCTCTCTCTCTCTCTCTCTCTCTCTCTCTCTCTCTCTCTCTCTCTCTCTCTCTCTCTCTCTCTCTCTCTCTCTCTCTCTCTCTCTCTCTCTCTCTCTCGCTCACTCTCACTCTCACTCTCACTCTCACTCTCACTCTCATTCTCACTCTCACTCTCACTCACTCATTCCTCTCTCTCTCTCTCTCTCTCTGGAGGGGTGATAGGGGAGGGGGGGGAGAGTGGAAGGGAGAGCGGGAAGACGGGAAAGAGATGAGACAGAGACAAAGAGAAAGACCGAGAGAGAAAGAGAAGCAAGAGAAAGATAAAAGGGGAGGTTAGCAAGACGGACGAGGCAGGGAAGAGGGCGGATAGTGTATGTGGGGGGGGATGGGGATTGGGAAGGGGGAAGGGGGAGGGGGGGGGGGCATGAGACCTCATTACGCGTGATCAATAAGTAGCAAAAGCCCTTCA
>BOPN01003741.1:27500-37500 GCA_017312705.2 Penaeus japonicus | reverse complement strand
GACTTCCACTGAATTGTATATGGTTATTAAATCATTATACTCCCTCCCCCCTCCCCCTCCCCCCTCCCCGTTTCTCCCTCCCTCTCTTCAACCATTCTCTATCTCTTACCTTCTCCTTCCCTTCCTTTCTCCCCCTCCCCCTCCCCCTCCCCCTTAAACAGCTCTCACTTTGCCCCATCCATCTGCCCTTTTTCCCTATCTCCTTCCCTTCTCCTCTTCCCCCAGTACTCTTATTTCCCTCTCGCTCTCCCCCCTTCCTTCTTCCCCTTCGCACCCCTACCCCTCTCCCTCCCCTCCCCAGCATATCCTACACCCCAGTTACCCCTACCTCCACATCACTCCCCTTCCCCCTCCCCCTACCCTTCCCCAGCCACCCATTCTCTCCCCAACCAGCTAAAGCCCCAAACCCCCTATTCCTTTCATCCCCTTTGCCCCCCCCCCCCACTTCCCCCAACCCCCCACCTTCTGCTTTCCCCACCCCTTCCCCTCCTCCCCCTTTCCACTCCCATTTCCCCCATCTCCTCTCCACTCTCCTCTCCTCCTACTCCCCCTTTCCCCTCCCCCTCTTTCTTTATCTCCCCCCTCCACCCTCCCCCTCCCCTTCACCCTCCCCCTAACCTGCTTCCTACCCACCCCACCCCCCTCCCCCTAGCCTGCCTCCCACACCCCACCCCTCCCCTTTCGTTCCTCGGATTGAAAGCAATTAACCACAGAATGAAGTTAGCCAAATAACAGTGATTAAGCCCAGGGAATTAACATCCGTCTCGAAATTATTTGATTACCGGTGTTTCCTTGAATCCGGAGACCTTTGAGTAAACCTTCTTTGTTGCACTGTTGCTATTTGCAATGATTGTGATGGGGATTGTGGTTGTGAGGGTAATGATGGTTGTAATGACTGTGAAAGTAGTAGTGGTTGGGAAAGTTATATTGGTTGTGATAGTGTTAATGATAATGATGATGATAATGGTTGTGTAAGTGATATGAAAATGGTGTTATTGTTACTTTCATTAGCATTATGATTGATTGTCCTCCTCTTCCTCCTCATCATCATCCCCCTCCCCCTTATCCTCCCCCTTCCCTCAACCATACCTCCACCCCCACCCTTACCCTCAGCCTCAGCCTCAGCCTCAGCCTCAGCCTCAGCCTCAGCCTCAGCCTCAGCCTCAGCCTCAGCCTCACCCTTAGCCTCACCCTCAGCCTCACCCTCACCCTCACCCTCACCCTCGTCATCACCACCAACAACAGAGACTAAATTCAACATTGGAAAATAATGCAGAATCGCAAATATCCAAATCGCTGTTAATTGTTTACGTCCATGAGACAGAGAACGAGGGTGGGCTTGGTTTTAGGGGGGACTGATGAAAGTAGAGAGAAAAAAATGATTTATTTACTTCTGTTGTTGCTGTTTCGTGTTGTTGTTGTTATCGATGCTTTATGATTGTTAAAGCTATTCTGATTTTTTTTTTCGAATTAGTCGTTTTTTTTTTTTATAAATTGGGGAGGATGTCTATAAGCTATATGTTGGTATTTGTATTCAGTACACACATATACTGTACATACATTCACGTGAAATTACGCTTATAGCTATACATATATGTGAATGAATATATGCAGTTATGTAGGGCTGGTCATGTACGTTATTGTATTTGCATATATGGAATGCATATATATGTATGCATATGCATAGGTATTTGTGTCGGTATGTCTATATGCATATATGTATGCATAAAAATACTAATGTTAATGGCAATAGAGTTACTAAATATATTATATTTATTTGTAAACATGTTGTGTCATTTTCTCGAAAAAATATACGAGAAATTGCATGTATGCATGTACAAACGTGTGTGTGTGTTTGTATGTGGTTGAGCGTGCGTACTGGCGAAAAAGAGAATCGATGACACCGTTTTCACTGAAAAATAGAATAGTTTATCCAGAAAGGCTTCGTTTTCTTCTTGTGACGTGAAATAGAAAATGAAACCGCTCTGATGGGTAACTCAAAGAATAACGTTAATCTTTATACTGTAACGGTAATGCATATGAACTTTTGAAAGAGACCCATTGTAATTCAACATGAAAACTGAACATGTGTGCATGTATTGGTAGCATCCGATGTTTATTTAAACACCATTACTATTTGTAGGTTCATTTTTTTTTTAGAATTTATAAATACCTTTTAAGGCAAACGGCTTGGAAAAATCGCATTACTTTTTTGTAAAGAAGCATTGTATTCTCAGAAGTGTTACATAAAAGTTTTGCGAGCCACGCAACGGTAGCTATTTACGAGATAAGCAATCATATTCTACAGATACATGTCTAAATTTCGTTCTTAAAATATATACAAGGGTCTGTTCATCATTGGGAATAAAAAAACACTGAACCAGTGAATCTCTTAAAAAACTATGTACCCACAGAGGTCTTTATTATTTATTTATTAGTTTTCCAATGTCCATTAAATAAAGCTGCGCATTTGTCATGAAATTGATCAATCCGCGGTTGAGCCTGGCTGCATTTTCAATAACGCTTTTTGGCTTGTGACGTCATATGTAATTAGAAGTTTTTTTTTCATACGCATGGCGCGTTTTATCTATCCATGTTACTCTCATGCCCACTTCTAAACTTTAATGCACAAAGAAAGTATTACGCACATCTGCAACCCCCTAAACACCTACTGTAATATTCACCTATTGTTTACGTGTTTGTTATGCAATCTTACCTGATTTTTAGTCCAAATATAAGTTGTGCCATATATACAGTATCAATTTTACTGATAATCCATCTATTTTTGTACTTAGTTTTCCAAATCTATTCGAAATAATTTTGGAGGACGGTGATACACGGAGGAAACCATTGTCTTTGTTTACATATGACGTCATGCTCTATTTTGACCATATCTCAAGACACAGTCGACAGGGCTTTGACGTGTTTAAAACAGGAAAGTCGCGCCAGACTCAAATGCGGCTTAACATTCGTCGCAAATAACATACTAACAAGACATTGAATATTAATGATAACAATTAATCATTTGTCGTGCAACATTTCAACCAATCCTTTCACCTCCTTCAGATAAAGCCTCAGTAACGCGTAAGGAAAATGGCTCAAACAAAAATTTGTTTTTTGATAATTATTGTAGACCTCGCTAACGATTTTATAATCAAATAAGAACCAAGTTCTAGCTCTATCTTGCCGGAGTATATATTGTGAGTATGTTGATCATATGATAACGCCATTATGTTATATATGAAATTTAATTATTTCATTATTTTCAGTTTTTGACTAGTTGCTTCTTTATTCTGTTTTATACATACGTCAATACATATTTAGAAGTCTTTATTTTCTTTTTTTATTTTTCTTTATTGAACTGGACTGATTCTATGTTTTTCTTTTTTCAGGTAAGCTGGTTGTCTCATATGTCATGTTCATAAAGAAGGCGGTATTTGGTAAGTTTGTAAGACGCTTATATGAAAGAAGAGGAAGAAGAAGAAGAAAAAGAAGAAGAAAAAGAAGAAGAAGAAGAAGAAGACGAAGAAGATGAGTTATTATCATTGTTATTATTGTTATTATTATTATTATTATTATCATTATTATTATTATTATTATTATTATTATTATTACTATGCTAATGATAATTATAATAATATTATGAAGATGATAATGATTATGATAACATTAATAATAAAGAAAATAATGATAATGATAATAATAATTATTATTATTATGATAATGGTAATGATGATTATCATTTTGATTATCATTATTATTATTATCATCACCATGATCATCCTAATCATCATTATTATTACTGTCATGATAAGTTACTATTTTTACTATTTCCACCGTGCTTATTATAATCACCACCACCACCAATATCACATTTACTATCTCATCCCAGCGTCTTGATTAACTAACTGATTTCTTCATTCACAATTTCCATCTTTTGATTTGCAATGTTCTTCAAAAGAGCTTACGTGGGGTTAGGTCACCTTCCACTGACATAACGTTTCAGCTACGTTCAGTGTTGCTTATTTGCCTGAGTCTGCAAAAGCTGAGACCAAGGGGAGGGGGAGGGGGAGGGGGATGGGTAGGGGAGGGAGGGATGGATAGGGGGAGGGAGATGTGTGTGAGAGAAAGAGAGAGAGAGAGAGAGAGAGAGAGAGAGAGAGAGAGAGAGAGAGAGAGAGAGAGAGAGAGAGAGAGAGAGAGAGAGAGAGAGAGTGAAATATGAGGAAAAGGGAGAGTAGGAGGAGGAGAGGAAAAAGAGGTAATGATAGGGAGAGGGAGAGGGAGGGAGAAAGAGAGGGAGAAGAAGACGGAGGGAGAAAGAGAGGGAGAAGAAGACGTAGGGAGAGGGAGAGGGAGAGGAAGAGGAAGAGGAAGAGGGAGAGGGAGAGGGAGAGGGAGAAGAAGAAGAAGAAGAAGAAGAAGAAGAAGAAGAAGAAGAAGAAGAAGAAGAAGAGGAAGAGGAAGAGGAAGAGGAAGAGGAAGAGGAAGAGGAAGAGGAAGAGGGAGAGAGAGAGAGAGAGAGAGGGAGAGGGAGAGGGAGAGGGAGTGGGAGAGGGAGAGAGAGGGAGAAGGAGAATGAGGGAGAAAGAGAGGGGTATGGGAGAGGGAGATAGAGACATAAAGAGAAAGAAAGAAAGAAAGAAAAAAAAAAAAAAAAAACGAGAAAAAGAGACACAGACAGATATCACACTTAGCCTTTAAAGGTTGTCACTCAATCTTCCTGTTCTTGTGCCTCCAACACACATTCATACTGCAAGACAAGTACACGTTAGAACCAAGGGATATTTATTCCCATGAAGAATTCAGTATAATCTGAACATGTCTTCTTTTTCCCTTTCTTACATTCCTTCTCTTTATTTAGTAATCCAATATTTGCATACGCCGACAGAGAGTGAATAGAACCCCTCCTTTGGTTTATAAGCTAAGAAAAAAAAAAAAAAATTGTAGAAAACAGAAGACTTTTAAAAAAGAAGAAGATAGAAGAAAGAAGAAGTATGTATGCGTGTGTGTGTGGGTTATGTATATTATTCTGAAAATGAATAATTTTTGCTTTGAAGAATAATTATACTTTTTCAATAGCTTGGCTTTTAATCATAGCCAGGTAATTATAAACAGATAACTGAATATATGAATAAATTAATAAAAAAAGAATATTTTCATTGATTATCATAAATTAAAATTAATAGATGAATGATTTACTAAAAGTCGATAAATAATGACAAATGCACATTAGTGAGCAATAAACAGCAGAGATAAACACACACGCCCACAAATCAGCTATTGAGTTGAATGTCTTGGGCGTCGTTACATACACAATGCTGTTCTTAACGAGTTAATTTTTCCCTTTTCTTTTCTTCTCTTTTTCTTTTGTCTCTTGTGCTTTTTATTATTGGATCAGGTTGTTTTATTTATTTGTTCTCTGTTTGTTCATTTGTTGATTTGGCTAGGATGTTTATACATTTATCTGTCTATATTTTTTTTCTCTCTCTAGTTCTTTTTCTTTCGTTCTTTCTCTTTCTCTCTCTCTCTCTCTCTCTCTCTCTCTCTCTCTCTCTCTCTCTCTCTCTCTCTCTCTCTCTCTCTCTCTCTCGTTCTCTCTCAGTTTGATTGCTTCATTTTGGATGTTATAGAGTGACCGTATTTGATAGCCAGCGTTGTGAAAACTTTTTCAAACCCTGCTTGTTGTTGAGTGCTTATTTTTCATGCTAGCATTATTTGCATACCAAATGCCAGATATTTTTCCTACGTGTTTGTTTTTAGGATTAGCACAACGATTAGCTTAGAGAGAGTAAACATTTTTCTGCCAAATTGATACTTCGTCATTTCATTTGTCTGTCCCTTATTCATCATCGTCTTATGTACTGAGGTTATTGATGGTCTGAACAGCTGAATGCAATACGTACATGTATACATAGCAGCAAGCGTACACGCGTTATTCATGCAATTGCAATATCGTCAGCCGTGGGAAGTGCGCCATTACGGGAATCTTGATGAGATGAAGTCAGTGAGAGGTTTTATCAGTTACCGATAATCCCGATAATAGCTGACCCTCTCCCCTCCTTACCCTTCTCCCCTTCCCCCTCCCCAACGTTTCCTCCTCCTCGTCCTTTCCTCCTCCTCCCTCCCTCCTACTTCGTATACCTTTTTCTCTCCTCCTCGTCCTTTCCTCCTCCCTCCCTCCTCCCTCCCTCCTTCTTCTTCGGATAACTTCTTCTCTCCTCCTCGCCCCTTTTCCTCCTTCCTCATCTCCCCTCTACTCCTTCCCTCTATCCCCTCCTCCCTCTCTCTCGTTCCTTCCTCCCTCCCTCCTCCTCCCCTCTCGTCTATCCTTCTACCTCCTCCCTCCCAATCGTTTCATCCCTTGCTCACTCCCCCTCTCCCTCCTCTCTCTTCTCCTTCCCTCCCTTCCCTCCCTTCCCTCCTTTTCCTCCTTAGCTTCGCCTTGCTGTGAGCACTATCCAGTTTCAGTGGGTCCATGCATATTGGATGTGTGTGAGTGTGTGATACCAGAAATACGTACAGATGTGCGTGTGTGAAACCATACGCACACATTTATTCGTGCGAACATGTAAGCACGAAATCACGTATTCACGAGACACATAGAAAGTCAAAAAGAATTATTAATATGCTCGTTTCATAGCACTGATAAACAGAATAATTCTTTATATATTCCTGTAAGTAATATTGATTATCCTGTATAACTATAGCAAATTATAGAAAGGAAGATAGAAAGAGAGAAAATGGTAAAGACGGAGAAAGAGAGAAAAAAAATAAACAGAGAAAATGGGAATTCTGTCACCGTGCTTTCATGCAGCGGCGGAGAAGTCGAGGGGTGACTCCTTTATTTTCATCACGTGGGTTCTTGGGGGTCCTCCACTCCCCCTCGTTTCCCCTTTCTTCTCCCTCTCCTTTGCCGCTCCCGGTCCCCTTGCCTTCATTCTCCTCCCCCCTTCCAGAAGGTCCTAATTGAAGGGATAGAGGGGAGGGGGGGGGGAGGAGTGGAGGGGATAGGGAGGGAGAGGGGGAGGGGGGGAGAGAAAGGAGAGAATCCGACTTCAAAGTATCTTCGAAGGATTATTAGGATCTGCGTCTTTCTCACAATTCAAGGAGGGAAAATATAAGGGTTTGAATGGCAGGGGTGGAGAGAGAGAGGGGAAAAGTGAGGGGGGGAGGAGAGGGGAGTAGAATGGGGAGGAGAGAGGGTTGGAGAAAGGGTGAGAGGGAAGGAGAAAGAGGAAGAATGAGAGGGGGAAGGGAGAGGGGAGAGGGGAGCAGAATGGGGAGGAGAGAATGTGGGAGAAAGGGTGACAAGGATGATGAGAGGGGGAAGGAGAGGGGAGTAGAAAGAGGAAGAGAGAAGGCGGGTGAGGGCGATAGGGTAGAAGGAGATGGAGAGAGGAAGATGAACGGAGAAGGAAAGGAAAAGGTGGTATGAAGAAAGAGATGGAGTAGGAGAGGGAGATGAAGATGGGGAGGAAGAGGAAGATAAAGGGGAAAGGAGAAGAAAAGGGAGAGGGAGAAGATAGTTAAGGCAATGGAGAAGATGAAGAAGAAGAAGGAGAGGAAGAGAGAGAAAGAGTAAAAGTCAAAACACGAAAAGAAAAGATGAAAAGAGAAAGGCGAAGAAAGGAAGGGAATTATAAAAGGGAAAGAAAAAAATCAAGAAAAATAAATAAAACCAAGGAATTTGAAACAACTAAACGGGTACCTAAAACAGCAACAACAACAAATAACTAAATCGATACCTAAAAAACAATAATAAAAACAGAAAAAAATCCTAAAACATGCACAGAAATGTAACGAATATGAACGCAATGAGACGAGAAAATGAAACGACCAGAGACTGCATGAAGGGTCACATTGAAACACAAGTGAATGACTGCCTCTGAACAGCCCACGGGTTCTAGACTCGACTATGAGTGGCAAGATAGAAAGGTACTAAGGCAGGGATGTTTGGGCGAAGATAAAAGGAGAATAAAAAGATAGAGTGATAGATGGAGAGATAGATATAAGTAGAGACCAATCAATTGATCGATAGGTCGATAAATTTTTATTATGATATTTAAGGATGTTTTTTTTTTGTGTATATGTGTTTGTCCGGCAATGCCCGTATGTATCATGCATTTATGTAAGTATGCATGATGAGATAAAACACTTTCCTCCCATAATTTGAACCTCTCACTCTCTCTCTCTCTTACACACAAACACACACACACACACACACACACACACACACACACACACACACACACACACACACACACACACACACACACACACACACACATATTTATCTTTATATATATAGATATCCATATAGCTTTCTTTCTATCTATCTATATATATTTTTTATCTATCTGTATCTTTCTCTTTCTCTCTCTCTCTCTCTCTCTCTCTCTCTCTCTCTACACACACACACACACACACACACACACACACACACACACACACACACACACACACACACACACACACACACACATACACACACACACACACACACACATATACAAAATGACAAAACCGATAATTACAAAAAACAGAATATAAAAAATCGACCACACTTAAAGGGAATGATCACACTAACGAACCAGTTATGACCCATGAATCTCCGACTCATCAACCGATATTATGTGGGGATAAATCAACCACACAAGACCATCAACCAGACATACTCGGTTAACAAGAGTCTTCTATCGCCCTCGGTGTCTCTTTGCTGTGAGTATTTCCAAAGGGATTTAATGGACGCTGCGTCTCATTAAATTAACGTTTCCTCATTAAGATTTAGAATAAGAAACCTTTTGAATGGGATTTATTTTTTTATTTTTTTTTATTTCGTCGTTTTCTCGTCTTTTCAAGTTGCTGTGTCTGAGTTATCTTTTATTTGTTTATTTGTATACCTTTTTTTTTAAGGATTTATCATGTAACGAAATAATTAAAGGGGTTCTTGCTTGTTTGATTTCCTCTCTGTCTGTCTTTTTTTGTTTTTTTGTTTTTTGTTTCATGTCTGCATATCTTTGTATTTTTTCTTTTGCCCAGTCTCTCTGTTAGTCATTATCTCTGTCTGTCTGCCCGCCTCTGTCTCTCTCTCTCTCTCTCTCTCTCTCTGCTTCCGCCATATAAGAAATGAGGTGGCATTATCAGCGTGTCATAGGGAATACTGTGAAATCATCACTGTTTTATAGTGAATAGAATATTAATATCACTCATTCACAGTGTATAGGGTGAAATAATCAGTGAATTATAATGAATGCAGTGACTTTTTCAGTGTAACTATCAATGTATCATGGTGGGTGCAGCGCCATATCACTGTAGTATACAGTAGAAGAGTCATTCTATCAGTGATAGCAGTGACATCATGAGCTCATAAAGTCTAACTATCAGTGAATCATTGTGAATGCAGTGACCATATCAGTCTCGTACAGCTCATACAATGAAACCAGAAGTGTATGGCAGTGAATAAATCAAGATTATTATAGTATAGCTCAGGCAGTAAATTTATTAATGCATTATCCCGAATATAGAGTAATTCCTATCATTAGAGAGCAGGTACTGATCATCAACCTCTAACCCTCTGCGTGGAAAACAATGATAATCGTTTCCCGTTTTCTCTCGTATCGATTAAGTGTTGCGTCTGGCTCCCTAGCGCTCGGCTTTTGTTTCGACCCTTACTGTTCTCCTTCTTCGGTGTTTTTGTTTTGTTTTCTCTTTTGGTTTTCTTGTTTTCTTGACACCTTTTCTCCCCCACCCCATTCCCTTCCCTCCTTTTGGTTTTGTTTTTTTCTCGTAGTTCTAATTTTTGATGGATAGGTGGTAATGTTTTGTGATGTGCTTCTCATGGCATTATTATTTTTTTTTCTTTCTTTCGCTTTCTGTTCTTCAGTTATTTGCTTTCGTGTGTGTGTGTGTGCGTGTGCGTGTGTGTTCCTCCTTATTCTCTCCCTTATTTCCCCTTTATCGTCGTCCCCTACCTCCCCCTTTCTACCTGTCTGTCATA
>BOPN01003741.1:20000-22500 GCA_017312705.2 Penaeus japonicus | reverse complement strand
CAATAGCCATGGGAATTTTACAGGATATCAAATAAGATATCAGAAACAGATAGACAAGGACTGATGTATATTTTTCTACACAAGCCACCTTTTAAGAGCAAAGGATGGAGAAAACTATCATTGCAGTAGAAACTTTAATGACAACGTGACATTGCAGGTAGAAGTCAGTGTTGAAATTAAGTCTCCGTAGCGCATGACAGTCATGATACCCATGAATAAATGAGTCAGTAGACAAGCTTTCGTGCAATTCATTTTTCATGCATCATGCGATATGCTAGATCTTTTTAATGGCCGTCATTCAATAGCAATGGGAACACTCAAAGGAAAGCTACTCAAAGCTCCTGGTAATGTAGTCTCTCATATGATTAAAGAAATAGCTTATCAAAGTCAAAGTTGAATTACAAAGTTATTCGTATTGTCGCATACAGGAATATCAAAGTACATCACAAGACACAGTATATTGCGTGTAGATACACTGCCATAAAAGCAGAACCGATTACATTCACTCTGGAAAGGGGGAGAAGAATGGAATAGGAAAAGAGGTGAAGAGGGAGAAGATAGCCTAAGCATGACACTACATTCACACGCACGAACATGCAACCAAACTCACGCACACACAAATGACGATACAGTATAGGTTAATCACACACGAAGATTAGATATAAAACACACCAGTATTCCCTCATCGAAAATAATTGGTAAGATTAAGATCCAATAGCAAAAAGGGGGACGATCATTAAGAGCATCCGAAAGGAGGGAGAAGGAGAATATGAGATGATGAGGATAATGAAAAATAAAGGGGGAAGCTTGAAGGGAACTGGGTGATAAAGCAGAAGAGAAGAGAGGGAGAGAAGAGGAGAAAGAGAGAGATAGAAAGAGGGAGAGAAAGAGAATGAGAGAGAGGGTGAGGAAGAGGAAACGAGAGAGAGAGAGAGAGAGAGAGAGAGAGAGAGAGAGAGAGAGAGAGAGAGAGAGAGAGAGAGAGAGAGAGAGAGAGAGAGAGAGAGAGAGAGAGAGAGAGAGAGAGAGAGAGAGAGAGAGAGAGAGAGAGAGAGAGAGAGAGAGGGAGGGGGAGGGAGGGGGGGGGGAGAGGGAGAGGGAGGGAAGGAGAGAGAGAGAGAGAGAGAGAGAGAGAGAGAGAGAGAGAGAGAGAGAGAGAGAGAGAGAGAGAGAGAGAGAGAGAGAGAGAGAGAGAAAGAAGGAGAGAGAGAGAGAGAAAGAAGGAGAGAGAGAGAAAGAAGGAGAGAGAGAGAGAGAAGGAGAAAGAGAGAAAGAAGGAGAGAGAGAGAGGGAGAGGGAGAGAGAGAGAGAGAGAGAAAGAGAAGAAGAGAAACAGACAGAGAGTAGGAGAGGGAGAAAAGAAGAGAAAGAGGGACAGATATAGCAAAAGAGACAAAAAAGAAAAAGAAAAAAAAAAAGAAAGAAAAGGAGGTAAAGGAGGATTGGCAGAACGTCATTAAATTGAAGAGGTTGTGTGTTTTCAAAGAATTTAAGTAAAGGAGGGACGAAACGAGTATGGAGAGCTGGACTTGCTATTAATGAAGACATGGGAGAGAAAGAAAACCGTATATATATATGAGACATGGAGTTGAATGAGAGAAAATTGATTTTTATCAGGTAAGTGTTTGAAAAATGTAATCTTGATAGCCCAGGGAGAAAGAAAGAGAGAGAGAGAGAAAGAGAAAGAGAAAGAGAAAGAGAAAGAGAAAGAGAAAGAGAAAGAGAAAGAGAAAGAGAGAGAGAGAAAGGAGAGGTGGGGGGGGCGGGGTCAGGGAGTAAGAGACAAGTAGACAGACAAAAGAAAGAAAGAGAGACTTATCAACCCACCCCCTTCCACCTATCTCCCCCCCTCCTTAAAAAACAACTTGAATTGAGAATCCCAATGACAATACACAATATCCACATATAATTGAGTCTCTCACCGAATACAGTATTTAGTGATGCTTATGGTACAACTAACAGAACAAATGGAGTTTGTAGAAGGGGAAGCTGTAGGGAAAAAGCTTGTAGATGAAAGCACTATTTTGATACTATTTTATACAAGGTATTTACGTAATAGGGAGGTGATCATCACCATGCATGCGGTCTCTTCTAATGTTTAAAATTAGGAATATTTTTTTTTACTATTTTCTTCAAGTTCTTTGAGTGAAAGCCAAAAAAAGAGAAATTACTTTACATTCAGAGTTTGCAAATGATTCATGATAGAACGAACGAAACTACTTGAAAAGAGTATTTGGTCGTGATAGTTCTAATCGTTAGTGACAAATGAAAGTAGGAGTTTATGTCCGTAGAGTTTATATTAGCAGACAGGCCAGGTATAAGCGATTTTTAGTTTCACGCTTTTTTTTCCCTTCTTCTTTTTCTTTTTCTTTTTCTTTTTCTTTTTCTTCTTTTCTTTTTCTTCTTCTTCTTCTTCTTTTTCTTTTCTTTTTCTTCTTCTTTTCTTTTCTTTTCTTTTCTTTTCTTTTCGAAAAGATGTTATCGGTTGTTTCAGTCTACG
>BOPN01003740.1:147500-148512 GCA_017312705.2 Penaeus japonicus | reverse complement strand
GTGTGTGTGTGTGTGTGTGTGTGTGTGTCTGTGTGTGTGTGTGTGTGTGTGTGTGTGTGTATGCGCGCGTGTGTGTGTGTGTGTATGCGTGTGTGTGTGTGTGCGTATGTGTGTGTGTGTAAATATATTTGTATGTATATATATAAATATAGATAGATAGATAGATAGATAGATAGATATAGATAGACAGATAGATAAATACACACACACATACACACACAGACACACACATCACACCATGTTTCGCCATCCATCTGCGTCTGTCCCTACGGGCGGAGTGGAATGCATCATTGAGGTTAGAATATTCTTGGATATTTTCCCTGCTTCTTCTTCTTCTCTTCTCCGTAATGAGACAATTTGGACATAACTTTTCTACAAGTTCTCGGATAATGTTCTGAGGTATAGAAAGAGACTGAGGGTTCCGTGAGATTCAGATTGGTTGTTTGTGGTTGGCTAATAATGCGTCTGTGATTGGTTCATTTAGAATAGGTCATGAAGTGAAGGGTATGTTTCGTGAAAGACCACTTTATTTATGATGAGCGAGGTCTTCCGCGTAAGATAATGGATTCCGTAAAAAAAAAAAAAAAGGGGGGGAGTATACTTATATTGAATCCCTTAGTTTTAGTTCTTGTGGGGATTCACAAGGACTCTAGAAAGGTTGGAGACTCCCTAGGATTCGATTTAGGTATATGTAGGCCATCGGGAATTCTACAGTTGTGCCTTAAAAAAAAAAAAAAAAAATGAAAACAAGACATGTTACACTTGCATTGGCCTCGCATCCCCGTGGTCGGCAGATCGAGCCCCGCCCATGCTCGTGGTGAGTTTTCACTGTCGCCTGGCGGTCACTGCTGTGGATGGGCGCCTCTGTGGGTAAGGGCCAGGTTCACACAGGCCGGGATCGAAGCCATAGCCCGGACGAAAAATCTGCTCCGCATATTTGATTTAACCTTATCCTTAGTTGCATTTGTGCAAAGTGCAAAGAAACCTCAAAATCTATAAAAATCATGAGGAA
>BOPN01003740.1:122500-130000 GCA_017312705.2 Penaeus japonicus | reverse complement strand
GAGAAAGAGAAAAAAAAGAAAGAGATAGAGAGAGAGAGAGAGAGGATGAGAGACAGAATGAGAAAGAAAGAGAGAGAGAGAGAGAGAGGATGAGAGAGAGAAGGAGGGAGAAAGAGCAGGAGAGAGAGAAAAAGAAAGAGAGAGAGAAAAAAAAGAAAGAGAAAGAGAGAGAAAGGCAGAGACAGAGAAACAGAGAATAACAAAGACAGCACAGGCTTTTAACACTCTGTAGTACAAGTCAAGAGAAATGGCGGCGATTTCCTCATTGAAGCCGTGGCGTGACTGGGGCGTAACCGTGTTCAGGAGAAGCATGAAGGAAGAAGGAAAAGAAAGAGTAAGAAAGAGGAGGAAGAGAGGAAGGAGAGAAGGGTATGGAAGGAGTGATGTTGGGGAGGGATTGACGGAAGAATGGGGAAGGGAGGGGAAGGGAGAGGAGGAAGTACAGGGAGGAGTGATGGAAGGGGGGGAGGGGGAGTGTGGAGTGGGAGGCAATGGCGGGGAGAGGAAGGGAGTGGCGGGAAGGAGGAAGTGGGAAGAAGAGCTGGCAAGCGTGGAGAGAAAGGGTTGTGGGAAGAAGGGAGGGAGAAGACAGGAAGAGAAAAAGGGGAGAGGAGAGGAGAGGAAGAGGAAGAGAAGAATTAGGAAGGAAGGACTTTACGAAGGAGGAAGCAGGAGAAGGAAGGAAGAGGAAAAATAAATAACAGAGATGAAAGGAGGGGGGGAAACGGAGATGAAGAGAGAAGGAGAGAGAGACAGAGACAGAAAATTACGAAAAAATGAAGAGAGAGAGAGAGAAAGAGAACAAAGAAGAAGGCAGAGAGAGAAAGAAAGAGAAAATTAGGAGGGAAAGGCAAAAAGAGAATCAAGAGAGAGAAAACGGAGAAAGAGAATTACGAGGAATAGAAAAGGGTTATTATGACAACAAAGAGAAGAGTGAGAGAGAGGAGGAGAGAAAGAAAAATAAAGTCACGAAAGAGGAGACAGGGACAGAAAGGTTGAGGACAGGAAGCTGAGGAAGTGTGAGGAAGGGGGAGGGAGAGGGGGGAGGGGGAGGGGGGAGGAAGGGTGAAGACAGGGAGCGGAGTACCTGAGAGGAGAGGGGGGAGGGGGAGGGGAGGGAGGGGTGAAGACAGGGAGCGGAGTACCTGAGAGGAAGGGGGAGGGGGAGGGGGGAGAGGGAGGGTGAGACAGGGAGCGGAGTACCTGAGAGAGGAAGGGGGGAGGGGGGAGGGGGGAGGGGGAGGGAGGGTGAAGACAGGGAGCAGGTACCTGAGAGGAAGGGGGGGGGGGGGAGGGGGAGGGGGGGAGGGGGAGGGTGAAGACGGGAGCGGAGTACCTGAGAGGGAAGGGGGGAGGGAGGATAGGGGGAGGGAGGGTGAAGACAGGGAGCGGAGTACCTGAGAGGAAGGGGGAGGGGGAGGGGGGAGGGAGGGTGAAGACAGGGAGTGGAGTACCTGAGAGGAAGGGGGGAGGGGAGGGGGGGAGGGAGGGTGAAGACAGGGAGCGGGTACCTGAGAGGAAGGGGGGAGGGAGGGGGAGGGAGGGTGAAGACAGGAGTGGAGTACCTGAGAGGAAGGGGAGGGGAGGGAGGGGGAGGGAGGGTGAAGACAGGGAGCAGAGAACCTGAGAGGAAGGGGGGGGGGGAGGGGGAGGGGGGAGGGGGAGGGAGGGTGAAGACAGGGAGTGGAGTACCTGAGAGGAAGGGGGAGGGGGGGGGGGGAGGGGGCGGGGGGAGGGAGGGTGAAGACAGGGAGCGGAGTACCTGAGAGGAAGGGGGAGGGGGGAGGGGGAGGGAGGGTGAAGACAGGGAGCGGAGTACCTGAGAGGAAGGGGGAGGGGGGAGGGGGGAGGGGGAGGGAGGGTGAAGACAGGGAGCGGAGTACCTGAGAGGAAGGGGGAGGGGGAGGGGGGAGGGAGGGTGAAGACAGGGAGTGGAGTACCTGAGAGGAAGGGGGAGGGGGGAGGGGGAGGGAGGGTGAAGACAGGGAGCGGAGAACCTGAGGAGGAAGGGGGAGGGGGAGGGGGGGAGGGAGGGTGCGGCAAGAGGCAGGTACCTGAGAGGAAGGGGGAGGGGGGGAGGGAGGGTGAAGACAGGGAGCGGGTACCTGAGAGGAAGGGGAGGGGAGGGGGAGGGAGGGTGAAGACAGGGGCAGGTACCTGAGAGGAAGGGGGAGGGGGAGGGGGAGGGGGGAGGGAGGGTGAAGACAGGGAGTGGAGTACCTGAGAGGAAGGGGGAGGGGGGAGGGGGAGGGAGGGTGAAGACAGGGAGCGGAGTACCTGAGAGGAAGGGGGAGGGGGAGGGAGGGTGAAGACAGAGAGCAGGTACCTGAGAGGAAGGGGGAGGGGGAGGGGGAGGAAGGGTGAAGACAGGGAGCGGAGTACCTGAGGAGAGGAGAGGGGAGGGGGGAGGGAGGGTGAAGACAGAGTGGAGTACCTGAGAGGAAGGGGGGAGGGGAGGGGGAGGGAGGGTGAAGACAGGGAGCGGAGTACCTGAGAGGAAGGGGGAGGGGGGAGGGGGGAGGGAGGGTGAAGACAGGGAGCGGAGTACCTGAGAGGAAGGGGGAGAATGAGGGGGGGGGGAGGGGAGGGTGAAGACAGGGGTGGAATTACCTGAGAGGAAGGGAGGGGGGAGGGGGAGGGAGGGTGAAGACAGGGAGTGGGTGCCTGAGAGGAAGGGGGAGGGGGAGGGGAGGAGGTGAAGACAGGAGTGGAGTACCTAAGAGGAAGGGGGGAGGGGGGGGGGGGGGAGGGGGGAGGGGGGAGGGAGGGTGAAGACAGGGAGCGGAGTACCTGAGAGGAAGGGGGGAGGGGGAGGGGGAGGGAGGGTGAGGCGAGGCAGGTACCTGAGAGGAAGGGGAGGGGGGGGAGGGGGGGGAGGGGGAGGGGGGAGGGGGGGAGGGAGGGGTGAGGCAAGGGAGCGGAGTACCTGAGAGGAAGGGGGAGGGGGGAGGGGGGAGGGAGGGTGAAGACAGGGAGCGGAGTACCTGAGAGGAAGGGGGAGGGGGGAGGGGGGAGGGAGGGTGAAGACAGGGAGCGGAGTACCTAAGAGGAAGGGCGGATGAAGGAAGAGAGAGAAAAGGGAGAAAATACATACCAGAGTACCTTAGAGAGAAAGAGAGAGAGAGAGAGAGAGAGAGAGAGAGAGAGAGAAAGAGAGAGAGAGAGAGAGAGAGAGAGAGAGAGAGAGAGAGAGAGAGAGAGAGAGAGAGAGAGAGAGAGAGAGAGAAAGAGAGAGAGAGAGAGATAAATAGAGATCGAGATCGAGAGAGGGCGAGAGAAAGAGAAAGAGAAAAAGAGAGAGGGGGAGCGAGAGTAAATCCCCCGGTAAGCAAGCGCCCATCGTTCCGGCATCGTAAGCAGTTCGCAAACCACCGACGCGCCGCTGCCGCCGCCGCCGCCTCCGTCCGCTGTACCGCCTCCGCCCGCTACGCCGCCGTCACGCTTACGGTGTCCGCGAGAACTTCCGTGCAGTGGCGAGAGAGAGAGAGAGAGAGAGAGAGAGAGAGAGAGAGAACAGCTGTTGACTCGCGGATCCTGTTGGTGGAATCCGATCCGGTGTCGACTCGGATATCTAGGCTGAGGAGAGATGAGTGATGGATGAGTGAGTGAATGAGATGAATGAATGAGTGTGAATTAGTATTATTTGCGGATTGATAGATGAATGAATATGTTATTTCATGATGGATAAGTTATTGAATGAGCAGATGAATAGGTGACTACGTGATAAATAACGTATTGAATAATTGCATGATGGATAAACTGCTGAATGAACAAATATATAGGTTATTGCCTGAATAAGTAATAGGTTATTGCAGAAATAGATGAATAGGTTATTGCAACGATGAATGAATAAGTAAGCCAATACAGATGATAAAGTTGATTATTAAAAATATGTGATATGTCAATACATAAGATAATGCATTAATTTCATCTCTTTATAATATGAGAAAGATGTTTACGAAACAGCAAAATAGAGAAAACATTTTTGCGCAAATGAAATTAACAAAGACGGTATAGTAACACATGTGAGAATACATACGGAAAAAAAATATATATATATAAACATAGAATATCATTTAAAAAGACATTACCTTGCAATCATACAACAAAATGCGGACCAGCGGACCTCGATAGATCTTGCAATACGTCTGCAATTCGTGTATGAGCAACGTAACCGTAGCAGCAGACAGGTAGGTAGGTAGGTAGGTAACCACTACCCAAGAAGAGAGACTGATTGCAACCCGTTAATGCATAATACATTGCAAAAAAAATAGATATATATGAATGAGACTAAAATACCTTGTCGCGTCCCGATAGTAATATCTTTTTTCAGAAATATATAAATCGTCTTATCAAAAAATATGTACCTAATTGGCTACTCTATAATATACCGTGGAATTCTTGCTATCTTCTACTTCCGGTTGCACGAGCATTGCAAGGAACAGCTTCCGCCTATCCTTTGAGATAAGCCTGTTGCACTGATGTTATGTGTGGGAATTCCAGAAGAAGAAAAGAAACGGATGGATGGATAGGTGGATAGATTGATAGATATGCGCCTGGATAGGTAATAGATAGATCAACATCAGAATAGGTGTGCTTAGTAAGGGATGGGTTGAGAGAGGGAGAGGGAGAAGGAGAGGGAGTAAAAAGAGGGAGAACGAAAGGGAGAAGAAGGAGTGAGGGGGGGAAATGAGAAGACGAGAGAGAGACAGAGAGATAGAGGTAGATAGATAGATAGAGAGAGAGAGAGAGAGAGAGAGAGAGAGAGAGAGAGAGAGAGAGAGAGAGAGAGAGAGAGAGAGAGAGAGAGAGAGAGAGAGAGAGAGGGAGAGAGAGAGAGAGAGAGAGAAAGAAAAGAAGAAGAAAAAAAAGAAGAAAAAAAAAAAAAAAAGAGGAAGAAAGGAAGAGAAGAAACAGAGAGATTTGGAATATTTAAATGCAGAACGGTTTACATACCTACCAAAAAGCCAGGGAAAGATGTCAAAACACCCGAAGCAGCTGAACTTCAATTGACTTAGGGAGGGCCATAATCAAACATTAAGTATACCCTCAGCATATACTGCAATGCAACTAATCATATAAAAAAAAACATGCTCAGTGTTTCATTAAAGTCTTATTGTTACAAAAAAGAAAAAAAAAAAAAGAAAAAAAAAAAAACATCGTCACATTATAAATCATTGTGGACTGTTACTTGTCAACTGATGATTTCCAAGCGACAGGTTGCAGTGAACTCAACTGCATCGTCTGTTCAATCATTTGCAGGAACATTTGCAACAGGTTCTTGCTTTCCTGTAAGGTAGCTGCCGGTGCGTGCTGTTTACGTTGACACTGAAGCAAGCACTGAGGCTGGCGCTGCAGGAGGTGCTGATGTTGATGCTGATGTTGACGCTAGTGCTGAAGCAGGTATTGCGGTTGGTGTTGTAGCAGGTGCTGACACCGTTGCTGAGAGAGAGAGATTGGGAGATTGAGAGAGAGAGAGAGAGAGAGAGAGAGAGAGAGAGAGAGAGAGAGAGAGAGAGAGAGAGAGAGAGAGAGAGAGAGAGAGAGAGAGAGAGAGAGAGAGAGAGAGAGAGAGAGAGAGAGAGAGAGAGAGAGAGAGAGAGAGAGAGAGAGATTGAAAGAGAGAGGGGAGGAGAAATATATAATGAGAAAATCCAATTGCAAAAATCTTTTAATTATCTACCTTTATCTTGCAATGTCTAGCACTTCTAAATACTTTATGTATTGGTCATTCACAGCAAATATACGTCTCCCGCCTCACTCTTATAGTCTAACTACCCATTATTTTTTTTTTTTCAAATTATACTGAAATTATACTACTAATTAAAGCTTTCCCAACAGGATCATCAAGTTTGTAATTTCACGATGATTATTTCACATATTTTCATCCAATGAAAATATCAGTTTTTTTTTTCTCTTAATTATATTTTTGTTTTTTAAACGTGTTTTTTTTTGTATGTTTGTTTGTTTGTTTCACCTCTTGTATCTTAATTTGTCTTTATAATAGGTTTCTGATACAGTAGCATCTGTAAAAGAAATAAAGCCAAAATACCAACAACAAAAAATACAAATTTACATTTACTTCCACCTGCTCTTTCTTCTTGTTTGTACAAGAAGAAACGTGTAGAATCTTGATGTTATGTATTCATTGTTTTCATTGATTCTTCAGTATCTATGAAGTGTGTGTGTGTGTGTGTGTGTGTGTGTGTGTGTGTGTGAGTGTGAATGTGTGTGTGTATGTGTGAGTAGGTCTATCTATCTATCTTTCACAACCATTTTTTTCTTTCTCTATCTCTCTCTCTCCTCCTCTCCCTCCCTCCTCTCTCTGTCTCTCTCTCTGTTTCTCTCTCTCCCTCTCTCCCTCTCTCCCTCTCTCCCTTCTTCTCTCCCTCTCTTCCACTATCCCTCTCTCCCTTCCTCCCTCTAGTCCTCCCGTCAGAAACAGATTGAGCAATGAACTCGGACCGTCATTTTATCCTTAAAGCCCTGACGCCAAGTAAACAAACCGATTGCGTAACACACACGTTTAGATAAAGCGAGATCCTTTAATCTTTAGCCCATGCGTCACACCTTTCTCAACGCAAAGATTAGGAGAACAGGGAGTGAAAACTTTATTAATAAAGATAATGCGATGGAAAACGGTTAATTAACTGAAGATGCACACACACACACACGCACATAAACACACACGCACTTACGTGTATGCCTCTATATGTATGCATATCTATTTCCAAAGCCAAATGTGTTATATCTTAATATTACTTATTACGTGTTCGACCCAATGCTCTCCTCTCTAGGTAATAAGCCAACAGGGAAGGCTCAAATACCTCCCCTGTTTCTTTCCTTCCTTATTCATGAATTACATCTGTATCATTGCTTATTCCATTAATTTATCGATGATATAATACTGCATACCTTCTTAAAAAAAAAAAAAAAAAAAAAAAAATATATATGTGTATGTGTGTGTGTCTGTGTGTGTGTATATATATATGTATATATATATATATATATATATATATATATATATATATATATATATATATATATATTTATAATATATATATATGTATTATACATATATATACATATATATATATAATGTATATATATATATATACATTATATATATATATATATATACGCCATCTTTATATCCTATATACATACAGTAGAGAGAAATATACAGGTATAGATATACCCATTATCAGTAGGTCCTATATATATCTACATATCTATTAGATGTCAGGTATCTTTATCTATCCCTTTGAGTTTCAGCAACGGAATTCCACGGCGTAAGCGCAAAAATTGAACAGATTAAACCTATGCATGGATGGGGCATTGTGATTGTTTTTCAGGCAGCAACCGAATTAGCACAGTGCACGCTCGGTTGCACCAAATTTTAAATTGCACTGCACAAACGCGCTCAAATTGCACTGCTCAAAATTAGTTTGTACAGTGTAGTGCGAACATGAACTGAGCGTGTAGTCAGATTGTACCGCT
>BOPN01003740.1:80000-82500 GCA_017312705.2 Penaeus japonicus | reverse complement strand
CCTTACAAAAGCCATAAGTCATCCCGTGTCAAGTTGTCACCCTCAAAGTCTGCCAGGGAGAGTGTATCTCCAGGGAAATCATCCAGAAGCTCTCCAGGAAAGTCACCCAGGAGTTCGGAGTCCACTCATGACATGTGGGAGGGAATGGATGAATATGAAGATGAAGATTTGGAGATGGATGATTCCCCTGTGAAAGGGGACGAGAGGAAGATGTATTTCTGTGAACAGTGTGACTACAGTTGCAGAAGTCGCAAGATTTTAAATAGACACGAGACCTCATTCCACCTGAAGAGAAGGTTCTTCCGTTGCGTAAAATGCAATTATGTCACCCATCTCAAGGGCCGATATACCAAGCACATGAAATACCATCAGTTACCAATCCTTAAGTGTGAATATTGTGATTTTAGGACACCATACAGATGGAATTTAGATCGCCACATGAAGAATCACGTGGAGGACTGTGGGGAATATAAGTGCCATCTCTGTAATTTTACTGCTCAAATCAAACAAAGCCTTACAGTTCACATATCAAACCACCACCTGACTGCGGAACAGATCAGGGAACGGGAGATGCGGCGAACTATTGGCATCAGTGACCCAGCTGATTGCACTTCAGATGACCAGGAGCTAGAACTTCTGCGCATGGAGAGAGATGAACATCCCGATGCTCTGATTCTACCTGGCTTTGGTTCTCCTACATCCCCTGGCAACGGAGACAGCTCTCAGGGACACCACAATGGTAACAGTTTCCGTGTATCAAACATTGACATGGGCAACCACGATGACTCTCACTTGGCTGCAGATGATAGTAAGGATGAGGATGGGGAACCAAGGAAGAAGAAACCTAAAATCAAGATAACACTCAAGAAGATGAAGTTACCAAAGTCTAAAGATACTTTCTTCCAGGAACTTAATGAGAGACATAACTTTGAGGAAGATTTCATTCACCCAGATGATGTAGTGCACAGACATGGTAATGTTTACATCAAGACATTCAAGTGCCATTACTGTTCTTTCAAGGCAGCCTTCAAGAATGAAATATCACGGCATGAGAAGAAAATCCACAGCATACCAATGCCAAAGTCTGAAATTTCTAAGAAGGCAAAGAAAAGCATGAAGGCCTACAAGTCTATGAAGATTGCAAAGGGCCTCAAGCATAGCATAACCTCTAGCGATGATGTGCTTAGTGAGATTCTCCGTTTCCCTCAAAGCCTCAGAGATGATGAGGAAGAGAAGGAAGAGAATGTGGTGATGGATGCCCTCGAGGAGATCAATGCTGCCGTTGCCATCAATGAAACTAAACTTAAAGAAGAAGAGCTCTCGAATGGAGAGTCTAAGATGGATGACAGTACCTCCGGCAGAAACAGTCCAGAGATGATAGATGAGCCCATTGGCGAACATTCCTCTGATTCCAAGGAAATGTCCCCCTCGAAAGACCACGGGAAGAAGAAAGGACAGTCGTTCTTTGAGAAGTTGCAGGAGAAGATTCCTACCTCAAATGTACAGAATTTGGTGTGCCAGTTTTGCGGACATGAGTCAAAATGTTTGTCCGAGTCGGTTAGACACCAGAAGCTACATCTTAGTGCAAAGAATATTTATGCTTCGGCCTCCCTCTCCACAAGGTGCCAGTTCTGCCGGCATAGATGCAAGACCACTGATGACCTCATAACTCACTTGAAACTTTGTCCTGAAGCTCGTAAAAATCAGATAACAGACTCTGGAAGACGGCCAAGTGGTGTCAGAGGAGATGACATGGATGATAGTGGGGATCTGCAGCCTGACAGAGATGAAGACAGCAAAGACAGTAATGATAACCTTGAAATTCGACAGACCAGAAGCAACAGCGTAACACAAGATGAAGGAGATGATAAGTACGAGGAAGATAAACACCCAATGGAAAATCGAGTGTTTGTGTGGAATAACTTCCAGGTGCAAGAGGATGCTGAGCAGAATGCAGAAGGTAGCAAGATCAAAGAAGACCTAGTAGCTGACTTAAAAGACCACAAAAATTTGTCACCAGAGGATCTGCATAAAAATCCAGGAAAGCGGAGTCTATCTGTATCGGAGGACCCTCTTGATTACATTGAGAGTCCTTCCCCTCAGGGTAACCATTATTACAGCAAGAGAGTTTACAGGTGTCCTCAGTGCAGTTTTTGGGCCACCACAGCCTCCCGATTCCACGTGCACATTGTCGGCCACTTTAACAAGAAACCCTACAATTGCTCTGAGTGTGGTTATAAGTCCAACTGGCGCTGGGACATCACCAAACATATCAAACTGAAAACCTCCAGGGATAACAGTCATCAAGGCGCTCAGGTTATCATCACAGATGAGACGGGAGAAAAGAACTATGAGAAGTACGACTGCTACCTGGCCATAATCCAACTTGATGAGACAAATGCTCATCGGACCGAGGGGGGAATCCCAACCCGAAAAGGGAGGCCAAAGCGCACTCCAGAGAAGGAAGAGGAGAAGGAATGTGTGACGCCTTCCATCTCCC
>BOPN01003740.1:52500-62500 GCA_017312705.2 Penaeus japonicus | reverse complement strand
CCGAGAGCAAAAAGCACTCCAACCACTTGTCTTTACCGTCCATTTACCAGGAGTCCCTCAACCTCAAGAGGCGCCGTTAGTCATGTGTTGTGTCGTTGCAGGTGTCGGTGTCGTCGACGGGAGAGGATGGACGGGAAGTGGCCAAGATGGTGCTGGACCACGAAGGGAATCCAGAGTGGAAGTGTCACTCCTGCGACTTTAGGTGAGCTGATGGGAGTTGATGGGAATGGAAGGATTCCGAGATAGGGAGTTATGGTCAGTGGTGAGATTAGAAGGGAAGGGAAGGATTGCGGGTAAGAGGGTGATGACTATTGCTGTTTGATGATGGGACTGGAAAGGAAGCCAGGAAATTGGTTAATTAAATAATCTAGAGACAGGATTGAGTATCTAGTGTTCGTGTTTTTCCATGTTGCAGATTCACTTATTTCCTAGCTTAACCCATTCCCGACGGGGGAATTCTAGCCTTGAATGTCCAAATGCCGGGGCGTTCGAATTATTAGGCCTAAATCAATTGAATGGCTGGCACAATACTGTGCCGCCCGGCAACTGGGCTTTTGAATGCGCGGTACACATGCTGTACCACCCGTCCTGTGTGGGTTAAAGAAGCCCAGGTATGGACATTAGGAAAAGCATACACAAGCACACATATTTTTTTTTACATAAAAGGCTATAATTTGCCTCCAACAAATGAATATAATTTGCCTCAGTATGTGCCAGAGCTTGTTTACATGTGGCAACTGCGGATGGCATGATTTGCTGCAAAGGTAGAGTTGGTCATAGACACGGATGGCACCGTGCCAGACATGTAAAACAGCCATCCATTTTGGATTAAAAGGGTAGAGTAAGTAAAGCATTGTTATGAATTAAGACCAGAAAAATTGGTGAAAATTAGATAGTGTAATTGTTAGGTAATGAAGTTGACAATTTTAGTGAACAAAAATCAGCTTACTGTATAGAAATAAAAGTGAACCTGGTAACTATCATAGTTCCTCTTTGTAATCATGATATTCATCACATTTGAACAATTATATCTCATTTAAATGATAAGGAAATATATTTATTTCCATTTTTCCAATTTAAGCCAACCTTTCCCACCAAACAGAGACAGCGAGCGTGAAACAGTTGTTCAACATGTGCGACTGGCACATGCCCGCGGAGGACCTGTTTCTCTGCTACATGCTGTGCATCGGTGTGACGTGTGTGGCTATGCTGCCGGAACCAAGAGGGCTGTACAGGTAAGCATTATAGTTATTATGTTTGGAGATTCATACATCTCTGTGTTGTAGTTATAAACCCCTTGCAGAGTGATTCTTGACAGAGCCAGCTGGCTGTCAGAATGGAATATTTTTTTTTAATGCCGGGGGGAAACGACCAAAAATTAGAGGAACGGAAAATGTTTTCTCCTTGTTTAGGGCCTTGCCAACTAGCCCAAGGAGATTACATTCGGTGTAATTTCATTATGATACAAAGTGACATTATAACACTATCTTAACCCTCTCTGGACGGGTGGTACACTACGGTACCGCTCATTCAAGGGCCCGGTGGCCGGGTGGCACCATATGGTGCCAGTCATTTAATTGATTTAGGCCTAAGCGTTCGAAAGCCCCGGCATTGTGACATGCAAGGCTGGAATGCCCCCGTCGTGAGTGGGTTAATTGCCCAATTCAGGTCGTTTGTTTTCATTTTCTTGTCCCTAATTTTTTTTAGATTTACCTATGATGAAAGTGATGATTATATTTCTTTCAACCAAAGTTCTTAAACATTTGAAAAGAAAAATATTCATATTATAACCATATTGTAGTGATTTTCAAGGCACAAACTAATCCATCTTACTATCACATTTGATACTGTATAATGACTTTTATTGTTCTATATTGTATCAAAGCAAATATCAGAGTTTTTTTTTATGTCTGATGTAAATTAGAAATATTGGTGATCACGTTCTATAATTCAATGGTCGGCTTGATTTCGCCATTCGAATGTGTAATTCATAATTGTCTTTAATTTTCCAACTTGCGCTGTTGTCGATCATAATTTTGACTATTACAGTTAGGCACTCTTATAAACCTGAATAGAATATAAGCATAATTATTTTGAGAGATAAGAATTCTTTTTATCAAGTTTTTTTTTCTGTCAGTAAAAAACATGTGAATGATTTAACTGCATAGGATTCAAGATCATCCAATCAGGGTTGGCATTATTCTCATTATCTCTGGATATTTCATGTATCACCTTTCCATGAGGTAAATTTTTCATTCATGTTCAGAAAATTTAGGCTGAACAAGTTATAAACAAAACATCGTAAAAGGGAAGTGCAGAGAATCACAAGTATAAGCCAAATGCCTCTTACAACGATTGCTACCAGAAGTATTATAGTTAAGGTGCCTTTGGCATTTTCGTACGTTTCCCTGTAGTAAAGTAAAAAGGTCTCTGGAATAACCATATGTTTCCCTATGGTAAGGCAAAAAGGCCTTTGGTTCTGCCCTTTGATAATTGGTTGTACAATGCAGTCACTTTGTTTTATCTTGTTTCTCCTTTCTGTTAGTTATTCACCATCTCCCTGTTCTTACCAACCCTTCACTTTCAAGATATGACTTCAACACAAAACAAAAAAGGACGAAAAAATCCCCAGATCGTCTTTGATGATATTGAAACCACCCAATCCACTTTATATGTTGTACATACATTATTCTCTTGCTCATCCATAGATCATGCTTATCACATTTTATTGTTTCTGGTTTTTGAGGTGCGAGTATTGTGTCTGTATGCAGTCTAATGACTATTTTGTGCTTAACAGATAATTGATAGGAGTTACGGTAGAATGAAAAATATTTTTTTATTATTTAGAGTTTTACCTAACTGTTTTTGTTATAGTAATTATGATATTATTATTATTATTTTGATATTTATTATGATTATTACTATTATTGTAATTTTTATTACTACTGCTATTACTACCACTACTACTACTACTACTACTACTACTACTACTACTACTACTACTACTTCTACTACTTCTACTACTTCTACTACTTCTACTACTTCTACTACTACTACTACTACTACTACTACTACTACTACTACTACTACTACTACTACTACTACTCAACATCACCACAAGATCCACCATCAGCAGCACCATCAGTCATAAACAAGCACAGTAAAAGCAGCTTCATTACCCCGATGAATTACCTCAACACTAAGTGTCTTCTCACCCCTTTCAGCTGCACATCGACAGCAGCCACGGAGGCCAGGGCGGTATCACCAGTCGCTGCGAAGGGCAAACTCCAGATTCAAAGGATAACTCAGGTACGGTACGATTCAGGGTAGGAAACGGGGATTTATATCAAGATTGTGAACATAGTTGTGTAGAGTTATTCTTCGTGTTTCTTATAATCCTATGTTTATGTGTTGTTTATATGTATATATATGCATTATGTAAGAAATTGCATATTTCGATTTTTATTTTATTTGGGTATTTGAGGGACAATTGCCAATTGATTTATCGCATTTTAATAGTTTGTGATATAAATTTGATGGTAATGCCTAATGAAGATTTAATCAAATTGTGGTACTTACTGTCTCTTTTTTTGTGTGTGGTACGAACCATATACCACCAGCTTTTTAAAGTAAATATTTCTTTTAGGATGAGGCGAATAGACACTCTTTGAATCCATATATTTTTTCTATAAGCCAAAATTAAAGGGACTCTATTGTTCTGGAGGTTAAAAATGCCTGTTTTAGCTCATTTGACTTATATGCATTTCCGATAAATTTTGGCTTAGAGAAATCTCCCTTAAACCTTTCCCGACGGGGCACACGCTATGCAAAAACCCCTATGCCGGGCGATTGCAATATTGCATTGTAATCGTCACACTGGCGTGACACCCCGGCATTGGGAATTTAGCTGTGTCACACGAGTGTGATGCACCGTTGTCATTGGGTTAAGATTCCAGAAATTTTGAGAGGGGTAATACTTACTAAGATTATCCCCCAAAATTAGGTATTTTTTAGTTATTTTTTTTTAAATGGTGATTTTACTGTATTATGAGTGATGTTTTGCGAAATGACAGTATATTTACTTGTTATGTACCTTTTTTTTCATTCAATTAGAAATGAGAGAAGAATGACTTATGTTTTTTTTTTTTTTTTTTTTGAAGATGGTTAGATTTAGATGTTCTTTACAGTTTTTGCAACTTTAGAGGAGAAAATATCCTGTCTAAATTGTTCCCCAAATATGTCCAATTTTAGATTGTTTGAGAAATGGTTGTTACATTTGGTGTGTTTTTATGCATTTGATATAACCATTGGCCTTATATGGTTTTACATAAAATGGGGGGATTTAATAAAAGAAAAATATTTTTCAATGGAATAAGGGTAAGAATTATCTAAATCTTTTCTTTAGGGATGCTTTGCATATTTTTGCAATGTATGCCCTCAACCTCCTCCCCATAGATTGAAAAAAATGCACCTAGGCTCGAGAGATGTGGGATTTCCCCATTTACCCGAGGCAGTTCTGGCTTGCTGGGATATTTCAAAATGCGCATTACTGATGCCTCAAAGTCCCCCCCCCCCCCCCATAAGTCATTATATGTAGTCTTGCTTTTCAAAAATGGGCACTGCATTCTAGTTTATTTCTATTAGAAACTAATAAGTAATTACTGCTATTTAGCTTTTATTTAACTTTTCATGCTACTTATTGGCAGCTCCTCTTATCATTTTCTCTCTCTAAAAGCTGCTGTGATATGGACTGTACCCTTTTTATACATTTTTTGTATGTGCTAAAGTGGCCTTTTTATTGTGTATTTTTCTCTTCTTTTTTTTGACACTGATAAAACCGGTATTGATAAAATGGGTATTGGAAGGGACAGGAATCAGTTCAGAATATCTATATATATTAAGAATTGCATCCATGAATCCGTGAATTTATAACCCCCTCCCCCTCCATTTTTCAATTGGAAAATAGTGGAAACGGTTCACATTTTTTTTCAAATTCTGAGACTATTTGATCAATCTTCAAAATATTACAAGATTTGAGATCCTATATATGCCAGAATAAAAGAGTATCAGCTTGAAAAGTATAGCTAAAAAGAAAAGAAAAAGAAAAGGAAGGAATAAAGAAAGAGTAAACATTAAAAAATGATGATTAGGTTGATACATCTTCTAATATGAGGTGAATGTAAGCCAGGAAAGTATAGAAGAGGCTTGTGGAATAAGAGAAATCTGTGGAATGTCAGAAGTATTATCCCAAACTTGAGGAACATTGAAAAGGAGTGCAATGAATTACAACACCTAGGATGAGATGTGTAAATCCTACCTCCGCGCATCAGTAGGCCTCCGCATCTCTAGTTCATGCTTCAATGGTTCTCGTCCTTTTTTCCTGCAGGGGATTCGGAGAACATGGAATACAACGAGAGCACGCGGATGTTCCAATGCCGGCAGTGTCCGTTTTCCAGCAAGAAGCGCAGCGAGATGAGGTCGCACGTGGCCTACCATGCTGCACGGCCTGACTGCATCTTCAAGTGCATGTTCTGTCCGTTTTATGTGCCCACTAAAGGGTGAGTATTTTTGTGTGTGTGTGTGTGTGTGTGTGTGTGTGTGTGTGTGTGTGTGTGTGTGTGTGCATGTGTGCATGTGCGTGTGCGTGCATTCATTTGTATATGTTTGATTTTAGCTTAGACTAGGCTGTATGTAATATATTTATATTTACTTCATATCTAGTAAAGGAAGGGGAGGGGATTTTGATATAATCAGTGTTTTTCTCTCTCTCTCTCTCTCTCTCTCTCTCTCTCTCTCTCTCTCTCTCTCTCTCTCTCTCTCTCTCTCTCTCTCTCTCTCTCTCTCTCTCTCTCCCTCTCACTTTTACTTTTTAAAACACGTTATCATAGTGCTAGAATTTTAAAAACTATCACTATCACAATACTTCAGTTTCAAGTTACATTTACCATAAGCATGCTCTTAAATTTTTTTCTAATCCTTTACAGTGAGCTCTTTGAGCATCTCAATGTTCACGGGATGGAAGTGCCAGCCTCTGTGCTCGAAGCTGCTAACAAAGTGTCCAGCACTGCTGCACCAATCACCGTAAGTTATATTTAACAGCTTTCTGTAAATTTTGTATTTGTTTAGAAGATAGGTTGAAAGTCACTTAAAAATGGGCTGGTATGATTTAAGATGAATTAATTTATATCTTTACTCCAGTTCAGAGATAATGATAAGAAACAATGCCAGAAAAGCTTTAGATTTTGCCTACAATATGAATGTCTTCTCAAGCTAACTTTTCCTATTTTCTCCTGCGCAGGAGGATATTGGAGGTGGATCGCGGAACCTTGCCTGTGACAGCTGTCCCTTTGAGACGAGGAGTCGTGCAAAGCTAATGCATCACCGCCAGTTCCACAAGCCCAAAGGCCTTCCTTTCCGCTGTCCTCACTGTACCTACAACGTGACCCGACGTCACCTCTTGTCCCAGCACATCCGTGTGCATGGAATGGATCCAGTGTTGGATGACAGCATCGAGGTGAGCAGTGTAAACGACAACAATCAAGCAGACGACAGGTCCAACTCTCCCTCTCCGTCTCTAACCATCACGCCTGTCAACAATGTGGCTGCCAGTGGCAATACAGGCGATGATAACACAGTCACAGACTCCTCTCTGCTTCCCAAATTGACGGACCAGAGTACCATGGTTTTAGATGACATACCGCTTGTTTGGGTGTCAAGGGATAATCGTTTCTTCAAAATGTTCAAGTGCAGGCATTGCCCTCACGTCAATTTGCGTAAAACAAATATACAAGAGCACGAGAAAATGCACAAAACTGACTCGGCAAGAGAAAGTGGTGGCTTGCATTGTCCGTATTGCTCTTACGTTAGTGTTAATGCTGGTGTTATGTCGGCGCATATGAAGGTACATGCCGGCTCCATGGGACAGTGCCACGCCATTGTTGACCCATCACTCTCGGATGAAGACCAGTTGAGACAGCTCACAACCAGAGCAAGTACAAGTCGTCCGGAGACACCACAGACTCCGGAGATACCTGCGAGTACCATGGTTCCTACGAGAAAAGCGGACGAGAAAGTCCTCTACTACTGCCAACAGTGCCCTGCTAGGTTCTTCTTTGAGAAGGAGATTCAGATACACACCCGGTTCCACACGACGACTCTGCCCCACAAGTGCGATCACTGTAACTACGGTGCACGCCAGCAGGCTCACCTCCTTGCACATCTCAAGGTGCACACACCGGAGTATCAGCAACGTACTCGCACCATGATGAGTCAGCACAGAACTGCCACCACTCATCCTCCAGTTCCAGGGCTGACAATCCCTCATGAAGCATCTGTGGAAACCTCCAATGACAGTCATGATTCGGCCTCTAATTCACGCCCATTCACTGCTTCCCCACCTCCTACCTCTGTTCCACAACCTCCCCCAACAAGCAAGTATATGTGCGACGAGTGCCCAGCATCGTTCTCTAAGCTTTTGACCTTACAGTATCACCAGTCTCTCCATGGGGCCAACAATCCCCACAAGTGCCAGAGATGTTCGTACGCAGGAAAGACAGCAGAGAACCTCCAGCAACACCACCTCTTGCACAGCCAGTATGATGAGAATGTGCAAGCCGAAAAAGCTGCCAAAGAACCACCACCTCCCCCAACCCCACCTCCCCCTCCTCCTCCCCCCGCACCTAAACCAGCCCCTGCCCCTGTCACAACTCCAAGTGAACCTCCAGCTCCCAAGGTTTCTGAAAGTCAAAAGTCGGCGCCATCACAGGAACCCTCCAAGAGTAGCTCCAAGACTACCGAGAGGGACTCGTCTTATCATCCGCCCATCAAACTGAAGCTCATCGGCCTGAGACCGATCTCTTCGGAAAATGGCAGCGGAGGGCGGCCGCAGTTCAAGTATTATGTCGAGGAACAAATTCCTCTCTCGGGGGTAGACCTGCTGAGAAGAAAAACTCAGCTCGAGAAGGAAGGGCAGGATAAGATCACCAGTAATGAATCGGGTAGTAGTAAAGGGTATGGAAAGAGCAAGTCATCGAGAGAGAAAGAGGAAGTGGAAGAGGATGACCCCAAGAGGATAGGTGATCCGAAGCTGTACTACCCAATGCACATTGACAAGGTCACAGGGAAGTCGCGTGAAAAGAGGTACAAGTGCAATAAGTGCCCCTCAGCTTTCGAGAAGACAGAGCAGTACTATGTGCACTCCAATCTCCATGGCTCGAATCACAAGTATAGATGCCGCATCTGTGATTACTCGGTGAAATTCTTCGCCAATTTCATGATGCACATCAACCGCCACAAGTACCATGAGCGGATGCTTTCCCAGAACGGCGAGGGACCCCCGCCCGAGGACATCGACCCCAAGTATGACCCCATCATTAGCTCCAGTGATAACACTCAGGGAGAAAAACCGAGCAAGAGCAGAGGCGAAGAGTCGAACAAAGAGAATTTGGATGACGTGGACCTAACCACGTCCGAGCGCCAGCATCTCCTGTTGCAAAACAAGAAGGGGGTGAAGGAGCCAGCCAGCAAAGAGGACGAGAAGGAGAGGAGAGTCTATTACTGCCAGTATTGTCCTTATGCCAACGTCAGACGCGACGCAGTGGATAGCCACAGTCTGCGTCACCAAGCCAATGGTGGGTATGGCGTCTACAAGTGCACTTTCTGTGACTACACGGCCTCGCAACCCAACTTCATCCGTGAGCATACCAAGGTCCACTTCCGTCCCTTCAAGTATGTTCATCCTGAGGGATTCATGCGCCATGACCGTCAGGAGATCTTGAGCGCCCCCATTGCACTCCCAGGATCAAAGGCCATCGACGGTCCCAAGTTGCAAGACAGCAAGAACGCAAGCAATGTCGAGGACCGATACCTCATCTTCTCCCACGACGCGGGCGTGTACAAGCCGCCCATCATCAGCAACGCAGGAGAAGAGGAGGAACCCGACTCCCACATCGCTAGCGGGATCCAAGTCAACTTCCGCTCGGGCGACATCGTGGAAGCGCCGAATGACTTCGTGATTTCCCTGCGTCCCGGCGCCAAGATCCGCACCGGCGCGGGAATCATGGAGCCGAGCGACCCGTTTGCCGCTGATGGCCTCGACTCCGCCGCCTCCAGTGTGCAGGGGGAGAGTGCTCAGTGCAGCGCCGACATCGTCTCCAAGGCTCCTCCGGTCGAGGTCGAGGCCGAGACCGAAGACGCGAGCGAGGACAAGGCAGACGGAATGGACGTGGACACAAATGATCCCACGGAGGGGGAGGACCAGACCGAGGATGGCGACAACGCAGCCACCGGGGGCGCCGCGCAGGGTCCCCTCATCGAGGAAGATGAGGAGACCCGGCTAACCAACGGCCACGCCCACATGGAGGTCGACGAAGGGTCCAAGGAGGAGGAGGTCTCCGAGAACGAGGAAGAAGGCGCGAAGATGGAAGTGGTGGCGGAGGGGGACGTCGTCGAGCCGGCCGCGGAAGGGAGCTCGGCGGACCAACTCCCCGCCGCCAAGAAAGCCGTCGCGCAACCTGAGCCTTTAGTCAGTTCTTAGTGAACATATCATTTGTATCGGCAGTTAAATTAATATATATATTTTTGTGATTCGGGCTGTGATTAGAGAGAGAGAGAAAAAAAAAAAAAAGTGTGTACGGCCATTTGTACTGGAAAAAAATTGTTCGGAGTTTGAGTGTAGCACATACATTATTATGATTAAGTAATTTATTCACGACAGAATATACTTCCTGGCATTATTTATATAGCTTTTTAGTATAGGAGGGCATAACAGTCACTCTAACTGCCACGTTCAGGTTTTAACAGACCAAAGACTTGGATCGGCATAAAACTTTTTAACAACTGTATCAAAGCAAAAACAAAAAGGGGAAAAATAGAAGAGAAAGTATGAACTTTCTTTTTTTTGCCTTTACCAAGCATTTTACGTGACTTTTGTATGCTCATGTATGATGTGTAATAGTCCAAGCAAAAAATGTGTGATTCTTTGTTAATGTATACACCTTTT
>BOPN01003740.1:32500-42500 GCA_017312705.2 Penaeus japonicus | reverse complement strand
ATATATATATATATATATGTACATACATATATATACATATATATATATATATATATATATATATATATATATATATATATATATATATATATATACTTATACATATTTGTGTGTATGTATATAATAAATATATATACAAGTGTTTGTGTATATTTTTATTATATGTATGTATATATATTTTCAATATATAAACATACATACACACATATGTATGTATGTATATATGTATATATATAAATATATATATATATATATATATATATATATATATATATGTGTGTGTGTGTGTGTGTGTGTGTGTGTGTGTGTGTGTGTGTGTCTGTGCGTGTGCGTGTGCACAACACCCACTCTTATTCCTGATGCAATTGCCTCTAGTGCAATGCCAGCGCCCGCATCATCTTTTAGACATGGACAAAGGGTATCGGAAGTCAATTGAACAGATGAGCGCCTTGCAACGGCAGAAGCCACTCAGTGCAGGGACGAGATTGAGAAAATCAGGATATATCATTGAACTAATCATATGATGATGGTGATGATGATGATGGTGGTGATGATGATGGTGGTGGTGGTGTTGGTGGTTATGATAACAATCCTTATAATGAGGGTGATAGTGCTAATGATGATCATGATAATTGTAATAATGATAAAGATATCAGCTTCAGCATTTTTTACGGCAATATCAGTAATGATAATAATGATAATGACAATGATATTAATGACAATAATTATAGTAGTAGTAATAATAATGATAATAAGAACAAAAACAAAAATGATACATATAACAATGATAACAACACTGACAATAATAACAATAATGATAATGATAGCAATTTTGATTATGATCATAATAGCGATAATAATAACCATAACAACAATAAAAATAATGATAATAGTAACAGTGATGATAACAACTCGAACTAAAATGATAATGATATTAATAACTAAATAATAACTATAACAGTTACACCAACAACGGTCAAAACGTAAATACGAAAAGAAAAAAAAAAGAAAATGACGATAGGAAATGAAAATGTCAGAAAGAATTATATCTATTAGACGTTTTTTCGATATTCCATAAGACACACTAGTAATGACAACGCAACTGCATGCATCATGAATTGTGTCATGTCAATAGATATGTTGCATCACCGATTTTTAAGGAGATACATTCGCACTGTCGCTAGACTTGCAATGAATATGGTATGGGATATATATTGGATCTTCAGTATAGCTGTTTATACGTACCTGTGTGTGTGTGTGTGTGTGTGTGTGTGTGTGTGTGTGTGTGTGTACACATGCGTAAGCGAGCGTGTGTATGATATTATCATTGATGAAATTTTGAATATTATATTTCGAATATTTGTATCAAAATATCATGATAGTTTAAATCTAAAAATAAAACTATTACATGTACGTTTGTGTGCACTAAGAATCACAACGAAAAGATATCTTGCGTACTTTACCCAATTAGCAACAAACAAAGTAGAATAACAACGCTACACTTTATTTTGCCAAAGTGTCACTCCGGTTGCTTATTGACAGCTTCTGATTTCTTATTCAAAGTGCTGGACTCAATAACATACACTCAAGCAGTTTAACCTTTCTTGCACAGACGTTGAAAACAGACCCATAAATAATCCATGAATGGGCGTTACAGAAAGTTACAGAAAGTTACATAGCAATATCTGAGGAATATGATAAATAATCAATGAATGGGTGTTACTGAGTGTTACAGAGAGTTACAGAAAGTTACATAACAATATCTGAGGAATATAATAAATAATCAATGAATGGGTGTTACTGAGTGTTACAGAGTTACAGAAAGTTACATAAAAATATCTGAGAAATATAAGCTATTATGTGATTAGATAACCACTTGAGTTGATAACAAAGAGGTCTGATTATAATGATGATGTTTTTTATATAAATGTAGTATAGTGACAATACCAACAGAGAGAAGAAAACAAAAACAAAAGAAAAGTGAACAGCAAAGTCAAATCACATCAAAATTATTAAATGATAGAATTGATTACATAATCTAGATAATATCTACATCAAATATTAGATCATACCTAATTAACTTAATATCAAGATCTTATTGGATTGATATGTCATGCATAATTATATGAAATTTTAGTCATGAATTAAGTGAATGAAGAAATATACACCAATACAAAGCAAGCGTCAGTTACGAAAATAAACACACAAAAAATTATAAATAAATAACTAAGTAAATAAAAAATATATGATGATAATCGAAACGGAATATTGGAATTATCAAACAAGCAGGTCTTTTTTTTTCATTATTCATGTGTAATCCTTTTGCAACGTATGCGGTTCATGAATAGGGATTGCATCTCAAATTCTATTGAATTTATATTATATATTTAGCATGATGATGCACTTGCATGTCAATACTTTTTGCTTTTGAAAATAGTTTTTGCATTGTGCTTATAATGCAAGATGTTAACACAAATTGCAATATGCATCACCAAGGGGGCAGTGTTAGCGTGTTTTATGTTTTCAATATTTCATATTTTACACCTTGTGAGACTGACCTGCTGTATTCTATTCCAAGAATTAGAACTGACTCCCATTACCGAAACTGACATAATTCCAACTTGCCAACCAATAGAACACAACATTCTGAGAAACATTTCTTCTATACATTATTAACCACAAATCAATAACCAAGACACTAGAGAAGTAGAAAGACTCATAAATTCCAGAAGCTTCGCCCGCCATTTTTTTTCTTCCAGTACTTTTTTTCTTCCAGTATCCACTACGTGATTGTAGTGGATAGCGGAGGCAAAGGAACTCAAAAAGGAGCCAATTAGAATCAAATTTGAACGTGGCTTGATGATCGACACACTAGCGGCGGGTCTGAACGAGCCAATTTGAATTGTAATAGGTAATCACATGGCGAAAGACGTTAGGTTAGGGCTGAGAGGAAGACAGTTGGAATTCGAGTCAGTTCCATTAAGACAAGGCAATACATAAGGTGTGATGTTTATCTGGTAAATATCGTAAAAAAAAAAAAAAAAAAAAAATACGACGAAAGAAATCACGTTGTATCGCCGACTGAAATAAGTTAGGCGGGCGGATGGGCGGGCGGGGGCGGAAGGCTAAATTATTATCTAATGCTTTTACCCCGTAATTTCCTCGGTGTCCATTACACACTCTCCCATGCTATCGAAGCCAATATCGTAACCATGCTTCGTTGCGAATGAATAACTGCTCTATTCGTTCAAAACACGACGAAACTATCTGACAAATAACGAATTCATCCGAAATTTTTAGCCCAAGTCCCTTCGCGCCAAAAACGCTTTTATACGCTTAACCCAAAATCTCAATTGAATACTATAAAAGACGTGTCAATCGCCATGAAAAGAAGATCAATCACTTACTATTACATCATTTTGCCATATTGAAAAGAGGCTTTAGTAAAGGAATCCCATTTGTGAGTGATTGATAGGAATTCCGAAAAGTAGAATTGAATCACTTGCCTAACCGTTCCTTCTAAAACGCCATGTATTATGTATTAGTGACGTCAGATTGTCCAAGGCATAAGGTTTAACCTCAAGTTATGACAAGTTTATCGTTATCTTGGAATATAGTTTACAAACACATTATTTATAACAATTTGACTAGGGGGAGGGAGGGAGGGAGGAGAGGGGGGTGCACTTTATATCTCTGCTACACTATGAGTAAAAACTCTATTTAGTGAATGATAAGGACAATCATCATTACGATTACTCCTATCACCGTGATGTTCACCAAAATTGGTTCGATTGAAGATCCCAAACCTAGATCTAGCACCAGAGGAAAGACAGCCTTGAATGGACCTCATCCACGGTTTCTACCAAGACCTAATTTCAGAAAGCGACGATGCACCAAGTACCGGCGGTAAAGAATGTGCTGGTGGAATGCGCAGGTAATCCAAACTATGTGTAGCGTCTGCAATATGCCCCTATGCCGGTATGACATAGGTCTCATTCTTCTTCTCCATTAGGAATGTGCGGTATCGAAAAAAATATACCGGTATTGCCGATACCGGCTTTCTGAAATCATACCGGTACAAGTAACGATACCGGTAATACCGGCATTTCCTCAAAACAACGGAATTACCGGCCACGGTATTATAATTTTTTTTTCTCTCTCTCTCTCTCTTTTTTTTTTTTTTTTTTTTTTTTTTTTTTTTTTTAAGTAAGAGATGCCGCTCACTACCGCCACTCCATCGCAATGTCTATCATCATGTCTGGTGAACCGGTTCCCCTTACGAGCCTCCATCCTCACGTCATTCCTCACTTCAGCATCATCCTTCTTCACGTCATTCCTCATCTCAGCATCACCCTTCTTCATCTCTGCCCAAGTTCTCCTCATCGTACCTCCTCTGTTTCCCAACTTCCTCCGTCTCTTCCTCTGCCACCCATCCTGTCTTCATCCCTTCATCATCCACCCTCTTCATCTCCTTTTCCCGCATCTCCACAACTTTATCCTTCCCATTCATCCCCTCATCACTCCTCATCTTCATCCCCACCACCCACTGCGCATTCCACTGCTGATTCAACCCTCATTTTGTTTAATTTTTTATTATTATTATTATTATTATTTTAATCTGTGGATGGATGTCAAAAAATCTGTAGAATTCTTTAGGTGTCCCCAAAGTATTTACAGTAGGCCTACATATCGTAATAAAGATTTTTTTTTTTCCATTTGAAATTATGTATAATTTAATACTGGCAATACTATTGAAGGATATTACAACTGATTTTATTATTATGCATTAACAGATCTCAGAATATAGATAGAAAGCATTACAGTACTGTATTATACCTCATAATATTTGTAAAGAACCTCTGAAAAAAAAACACATGTATTATGATTATATAAGTGTCGGCTAAATTAAAAATAAAGGTTATCAAAGGCAAACCAAGTAGCATTACTGAAACTGGCTTTATCGTATGAAGGAGTAGCATTATTTACATCACAGAGCAAATAATTCCACATGTACCCAATTTCAAAGCTTCCCATTACAGTTTTCATCAATACTAAATGCAGAGTAAATACAGCACAAAATTAAACATAACAGATTACAGTGCAGTGTAATAAAGCATAATATATTACATGAATAAAACTCTAAGCTCCCTAAAGATTATCATACTGCTCTCTACCACCTTAAAAAAGATATATATATATATATATATATATATATATATATATATAGATAGATAGATAGATAGATAGATAGAATACAATACAGTGTAATAGGGCATCACATGTTACATGGATCGGACTATATAAGAACTAATATCATGTAAAACAAAATTTTGAATCCCGCACCATGCTCTCCACTATCACCAAAGAAAAACAGCAGAAATGGCTAAATAACCATAAATTAAAAGGATAGACCTAAATATTTCCGTAGATGAGTTATTGCACTGTATATAAACAGATAACAGCTTTCATGATAAGGTTGAATAAAATGGTAAAAAACATGCAAACATTCCGCGAACAATCCTTTTACCATATGATAAAATATGGTGTAGTGTAGTACCAGTACTGTACTTCATAATATTCTTAACAATGCTAACACGCGATACATACATACAATACATACCAATAATAATAAGTACATACTGTACAATGTACTGTACGTACACACGAAACACATTTTATCTGGTGCTCATTATTTTCCAGTTATTATGCTTCCTAATCAAAGACCTTGCGATCTATATGCCTCTCTGAATAGCTATGAAGGATTAAGTACAATTATTTAGTAAAATCTGACAATCTGAAATGAAGCACAAAATCTATAGATTTTATGATTAATCTGTACAGATGGCAACACTGACAAGGTTGTGTTGTCCACATTTAATTGAAAAGACCAATGCGTATTTTTGAGATTTTCTGTTGGTTTCAAAAACGTATTAAACTTGCACCCGTTTGGATGTATAACACGTAATGATAACGTTTAAATTTATGGGTTAATCCAGTCATGTTCACTAGCGCCGTTTCAAAATTTAAACGAGCGCGGGAAACGCAGATATGAGGTGATTTTGTAACCGACATTTCACACCCGCAGGAGAAGGCAAAAATCAGTGCCTTTGTACTTATTTATCTGAGTAGTTGTTTTATTTGTGGGTTTGGTGTATTCTGTGCTTTAAAAATTAAAACACCGATGAAAAATATCGGTATAGCTGTATACCGATACGCCAAAAAAAACCGTTACCGGTCATTTTTGTTATTTATTTACGAGAAAAAATAAAGTTCCTTTTTTGTTCTTCCATAAAACTGTAATATATTCTAGCTGACTGATTGTAAATATCATAATAAGCTTGTTCTATGGGTTCTATACTACATTTTTGATCTGTTACGACACTGAGAAAGCCTAACCTCGCAATGCAGTAAAACATAAAAGAATGATGAACACAAATAAGGCAACAGTGAATGAAAGATATATATATATATATATAAATAGAATACAATACAGTGTAATAGGGCATCACATGTTACATGGATAGGACTATATAAGAACTAATATCATGTAAAACAAAATTTTGAATCCCGCACCATGCTCTCCACTACCACTAAAGAAAAACAGCAGGAATGGGTAAATAACCATAAATTAAAAGGATAGACCTAAACATTTCCGTAGATGAGTTATTGCACTGTATATAAACAGATAACAGCTTTCATGATAAGGTTGAATAAAATGGTAAAAAACATGCAAACATTCTGCGAACAATCCTTTTACCATATGATAAAATAAGGTGTAGTGTAGTACCAGTACTGTACTTCATTATATTCTTAACAATGCTAACACGCGATACATACATACAATACATACCAATAATAATAAGTACATACTGTACAATGTACTGTACCTACACACGAAACACATTTTATCTGGTGCTCATTATTTTCCAGTTATTATGCTTCCTAATCAAAGACCTTGCGATCTATATGCCTCTCTGAATAGCTATGAAGGATTAAGTACAATTATTTAGTAAAATCTGACAATCTGAAATGAAGCACAAAATCTATAGATTTCATGATTAATCTGTACAGATGGCAACACTGACAAGGTTGTGTTATCCACATTTAATTGAAAAGACCAATGCGTATTTTTGAGATTTTCTGTTGGTTTCAAAAACGTATTAAACTTGCACCTGTTTGGATGTATAACACGTAATGATAATGTTTAGATTTATGGGTTAATCTAGTCATGTTCACCAGCGCCGTTTCAAAATTTAAACGAGCGCGGGAAACGCAGATATGAGGTGATTTTGTAACCGACATTTCACACCCGCAGGAGAAGGCAAAAATCAGTGCCTTTGTACTTATTTATCTGAGTAGTTGTTTTATTTGTGGGTTTGGTGTATTCTGTGCTTTAAAAATTAAAACACCGATGAAAAATATCGGTATAGCTGTATACCGATACGCCAAAAAAAAACCGTTACCGGTCATTTTTGTTATTTATTTACGAGAAAAAATAAAGTTGCTTTTTTGTTCTTCCATAAAACTGACTAGCTGACTGATTGTAAATATCATAATAAGCTTGTTCTATGGGTTCTATACTACATTTTTGATCTGTTACGACACTGAGAAAGCCTAACCTCGCAATGCAGTAAAACATAAAAGAATGATGAACACAAATATGGCAACAGTGAATGAAAGATATATATATATATATATATATATATATATATATATATATATATATATATATATATATGTGTGTGTGTGTGTGTGTGTGTGTGTGTGTGTGTGTGTGTGTGTGTGTATATATATATATATATATATATATATATATATATATATATATATATATATATATATATTTATATATATATATATATACCGCTTATAGCTCCCTCACTCCCTCACAACACCTGTTTTATATATCATTATCATCAATTCATTTACATATATTACGTATTTGAATATAGCATTCTTATCATCTTTGTTATCATCATTATTATGACGATTAAGAAGATTAAGAAAGATTCTTAAGGGGATAAAAAGTAGAGAGAGTTAAGGGTAACGCTCATCATAGTTATATTGATGCCTTCGATAATGATTTTGCCATCACTATTATCATTTCCGTTATCATTATGATTACTATCTTGTTGTTTTGTGTCATCATTATAAATGGTATCTCATTAACTAGTTGACGAATCATTTATTAACGGACCAATTCGGAGTCCACATTCAGTTTTATTATTATTTTTCTTTATAATGGTTAATGGCTTTTTATAATGGTTCTGCCGAAGGGCTGAAAGAAGGTTAATTTTTTAATCAATTGATTGCGTAAAAGCTAATGCAGTTCGTTTAAGAGATTGCAATGCATTCGCTTTCGTTTCATTGATCTTTAATAATAATGGCAAGAGAATAAATTGCTTTTGAAATAAGTATGAGCGAGAGAGAAAAATAAAGATTAGGAGAAGGAGGAGGAAGAGAAGAAGAAAGCGAAGAAGAAGAAGAAGGAGGAGGAGGAGGAGGAGGAGGAGGAGAGAAGAAAAGAAGGAAAGGGAGTAGAGAAAAGGGAGAAGGAAAAGGAAAACAAAGAAGGAATATTAAGAAAAATAAATAGAATAAATACGAATAAGATGGACAGGTAATAATGCAAATAAGTGGAAAAGAAGAGGAAGAAGAAGACGAAGAAAACCAAGAAATGAAAGAGAAGAAGACTAACCAGAATGAAAACGAGAAGACATAGAAGAAGAAAAGGAATATTCAGGAACAGAGAAGTTTGAAGAAAAATAGAAAGAAAAAAAAAGAAAAGAAAAAGCCAAAGAAATAAAAATAAATAAAAATGAAGACGAAGAACGAGAAGATGAAAAAGAAAATGAGGAAGATAAAGAAGAAGACAGGAAGATGAAAAATGATCACGGCTGTTATCTTAACATCACATAACAGCATGACGTAATGACAATGACATCGGAACGCCATCTATAATTACAGCCATAATCACCTATAATAAGACTACCACCTACTTGGATCTTTACTGAATATATTTATTCAACTTTATATATATATTTTTTTTTTCAGGACGATATGGATTTCCAAAGAGACTTTATAGGATATCTGTGATCCTAATCCAACATGGTGGCTCGCTGTTGAGGAGATAGAGGAATATTTATGAGAAAGATCTGTTAGCGACGCGTAATCGTAATCACATGCATTCTGTTTTTCGTTCTCTTTTTCTCTTTTTCTCTTTTTTTTCTCTTCTCTCAGACACTCTCTCTTTCTTTCTCTCTCTGTCTTCCTTCCCCCACCTCTCCCCGCCCCCCCCCCTCTCTCTCATTTCTCTTTCTTTTTCTCTTTTTCTCTCTCTCTATCTATTTCTCCTTCCATCCCTTTACTCCTCACGCCCTCTCTCTTTCTCCCTCTCATTATCACCACCTTCCCCTCACACCTTCCATGGCAGTACCCATGACCAATGCCCTAGCCCCCCCCCCCCTCCCGACACCCCGTCCCCTCTATCCGTACCCACACCTACGCAGCAAACTCGTGACCTTGTTAACACCCCCCCCACCCCCCAACCACCCATGCCCACCCCGGTGTCACGCAAGCGTTTGCTCAGAAACAACACCGAGACATCATCAACAACTAGCATGACAAACGAAGCCTCTACGCAAGTAACATCCAGAAGAACCTACATTTAGAAACGGTAAAAGGAAAAAAAAAATAAACAAAGACATTTTCCACTCACCCGCAACTGGGATGATAAATAACACCAGTACGTGTCAGGAGTCCCTGCTCCCCCCCCCCCCCCACCACCACCCCTCCTACTACTATACAAGCACCACCATTCATCATCAACAACTACGTAGAACGAGCGGTAATACATCAATCCTATCAACAAGATGAGGAAGGTTTTGTCATCCATCAATTCCTCAAGAAAAAATAAAAAAATAATAATAATAACGAGGGAGGAATGCCATAGCCAAACCCCCTACAAAGTGCCGAGCGTCCCATGATAGTGTTTTTTATA
>BOPN01003740.1:10000-17500 GCA_017312705.2 Penaeus japonicus | reverse complement strand
ACTTGCATTCAGTCCCCCCAGCATTGTTTGAAACACTATACCCCAGTAATATTTAAATAAGCCGTAACCTTGCGGTCACTACATCAAGCTGTCTCGTAACTCTGTTTGTACTGCCGTAGATATGCTTTGTCTTGGACATAGCATTATGGTGAATGATTGATCTGCTTAGTCTTTGCCTCCATTTCTCTCAGTTTCAGCCTGAGTGGAGAGCTTTTTCTTTATGATCTTACGTACATGCTCAGTTGTTACACCAATGTCATAATTAATAGTATCCATAAGGACTGTATGATCTAGATAGAGCATCAGCCATATCGTGTAACTCTAGATTTATGTGTGATGGTACCCACAATATTTTAGTGGTTACATCCTTCAGAAACAATCTGTTCAACCTATGCCTACTGTTGACACGAACTCAGTTATCATTTCTGTATGAGTTTAGTGCATGAAGTGAGGAGAGGGAGTCTGTAATGATGAGAGTACTATCCCCCGTGCGATCGGCCATTCCGGAAGAGCAACGCGTTAAACAGTTCTGCCTGCAGGATGGACGCCCAGTTGTTGAGTCTGAAACCAACATCGCTAATCCTTCCAGTGGCATCGCATACGATTGCAGCGCATGCGGCTGAACCTGTGTCTGGAATTACCGACCCATCAGTGAAGATAAGCTGTTTTATCTCATACTCTTGCTTAATCTCGTGAATTTGCTTCAGAATGTCCTTTCTTAATTTAGCTTTCAGGTGAGCGTTGTTTTCAATTTGTTTTTTTTGGAGGGACACTTGCTTTGATGATGTCGAAGTGCTTTTATCTCCCATGGCGGAACAGAGTGTTTTTGAGATGCTTTGCAGAACTCTATCATATCATGGTTTCTGAAGCTCTGAGCATGTTTTTCTTTGACCCAAGCAGATCTGTGGCGCCCCGTGGAAAGGCAATTTAACAAAGATTCCTTGGCTATACTATCATCTGACGATCTTAATAATTTTATTGCTGTCATTGTGTTGATTTCTGTGATCCTATCAGTAATGCTTGGCAATCTGAGTTCTTTCCTCATGTTCAAGACCTTAGTAGTATTTGGACATCCCAGGATTATCCTCATTGCCACATTTTGCATTACTTTCAGCTTTCAATTGTTCGGGATGGCTGTGTTATTAGAGCAGGTGCAGCATAATCAATGAGGGGTCTTATGTGTTACACATCATTCTTACAATTCGTATATTACCTCAGTTACATTATTGGAAGTTAGCAACTGCTCGTAGGGCAGCTAGTCTACTCTTACATTTTTGATTGATCACCTCAACATCTTCGGCCGTATGTGGAATATTTACTCCGAGATATCGAAATGATTCAACCTGAGCTATACTATCACTATCTATAGTGAACTGTTTATCTCGATCTTTTACATTGTGACTATATACCTTGGTCTTATCTATTGAAATAATCAATCCTAGTTCATTGCAGACCGTCGATATTGTCTGCAGTGCACATAAACAGTCTTGATAATTTCTAGCATGAATCAGTATATCATCAGCATAGCTTATGATCGTGGCATTGGCTTGTTGTTTAAAACGTCTGATAAGGGAGTTTACCAATACGTTAAATAACAGAGGGCTTGGTGGACTCCCTGGGGGGGTGCCGAGCGACATGGCCTTCTGTTCGCTCTTATAGCCTTGAAACACTACGGATGATTGCCTATTCTGGAAGTATCCATTGATCCACTGTAATATACGTCCCCCGATTCCCATCAGGGCTAGTTCGTGTAGGATTATTTGCCTATTTGCTGTATCAAATGCAGACTTCAAATCCAGGAAAATAGTGAACCCATTGCCTCCAAGAATTGACAGAAATGTTGTTTATGACACTTTACACTCTTGTCTGGCATAAATCCATAAAGAGCTGGCGACATTTTATCTTTGATTCTAAATAATAGCCGATTTAGTACGACTCTTCTCAAAAGTTTTACAAAGGCAACTAGTTATGAAATCGGTCTGTATTCCCCTGGATTATTTGTCTTTGGTATTGGTGTTATAATACTCTGCGTCCAGGATATTAAGTAGCACACCTTTCATAAATGAGTCGGAACACCAGCATAGAACAGGATCACCAGGACATTTGAGTAGTCTAATGACGTCATACGTGATGCCATCCTCAGCCAGGAGCTGCTGAATGCCTCTGGTGAGGGCAGCATCAAGTTCGGTCTCAGTAAACGAAACATCGCAATCATCATACTGCTCAATCATCGAGTCAATCAATTCCCTCATGCCTGCATAAGATTCGCGTAAGAGAGCAGCTGACTCACTATTCAGTGAGTCAGGGCTGGATATCCTAGCATATCTGTTGATGAGCTCATTTGCTTTTTCTCGAGATTTGGATGCGATTTGAGATGTCTTTTTCCCTTTTATCCTATTAATATCCTCCCATGCTTTTCCTATTGGTGTTGAGTTATTTAGTACTCGACAAATTTCTCCCATTTTTCTTGTTGCAATAATTCGACTCTATCTCGAACTTCTTGAAGAGCCTCCTGAAACAGTTCCAGTAAGGGAGCTGTTCTGTTTCTTCTGTACGCCCTACCAATCTTTCGAGCAGTGTGTTTTAAGGTTGATAATAGAGAATCTTTGTTATTGCTATATAAGTTCGAGGGAGGGACGCGAGATTTCTTTACATTCTTGATTGCAATGTCTTGATACTCGTGTATCTTAGAGACCAGATCATCATTGAAGTTACATGGGCACTGATAATAATCTCGCGTACCAGTCGTCAATATACTGAACAAAATCAGATATCTTGTCAACTGGGATTTTTATCCTCCTCCTCTTAAAATCACTTGTGAGCTGAGCATTACAGGGAACTTTTATCTCCGACACAGAGCAAAATGATCGGACATTAGGTCGTCAGTAATCCTGGATGTATGCCCGGTGTCATACAAATGAAAACCAATACATCGGGTCGAGCAATTCCCTCCACATTTATGGGTGGGCTCATCATTACCTATCAGCTGTACAAAGTCATGACTGCTTAACAATCTCGAAAGTCTCGATCCATTTCTATTGGTGCGAACGGGATCTAGGAGCTGGAAAGGTGGCGTTAAAGTCTCCAACCATAACGGTAGGTTCTGAGTAAATGCAGTCGGGCAACGCATCTATGTCAAATAGATTTGCTTGTGCATACAGATTAATCACATTAAGCGTCGAGGTTCCAATATAGATCTTAATTCCATGGAACTGTGTACCCTTACTTTGACCTTTATGAGGCAAAACTGTATGCGGCAAAGTCTTTTTGACATACATAACACAGGAGTTATGCGTTTGAAGCTTGTAATGATATATGAGACAATATTTTAGGTACATGCTCACCCTTAGATAATCTGCATTCCTGTAGACAAATTACATCAATGTTATCGTTGGACACTTCTCGCGCAGATCGGGTAATCGCTTCCCTAAGTGAGGCAATGTCTTAACCCAGGAGGTGATCCCTTTATAATTCGTCACCTCAGCGTTATCCATTCTTAAACTGGGGATACGTTTTTATTTTTTCTATGTGTTCGTGTACTATTTAAAGCTGAATAGAACTTCCTAATTTATTTTTCTCTGATAGTTCTTTTTTATTTCCTATTAGTTCTTTTACTGATTTCCCACTGAATGATCTAGGGACAGCTTTTTTCAGTAAGCTTTCAGCTTCGTCCTTCGTCATCCCCTGCTCATTTTTTTGTGCGTTCCTTTTATCATTTATACCTATAATTTTTTTCAGTTCGTTGATCTCGGATCTTTGTATTTCAATTATTTCTTTTAGTTGCTCAACGGTTTTTGTAAATTCACTCGTGCTTTTCGAGAGCAACCAGCAATTTTTCTGACATGTCCTTGACCGTTTTATCAATCATTTCACTTATTTCACTACACATAACTGCAGGAGCACTATCAGTTTCTCCGGCCTGTTTTGCAGTGTCTTGGTTTGTGACTGCTGGTCCTTCGGCGTTATCACTGTTTTCAACTGGCCGGAGCAGCCTGCATGTGGCCTAATTTCGGCCAGACACGGCCTGATGCCCCTCGGGATGAGATGCATCGCTCCGACGCACCTGGTGCCACGCATTACCGCGAGGTACCTCACTTGGCACGGCAGCCTGATGCGTTGCATTGTTGTGTGCGCGCAATGGTAGTCGTTGTGGTCCCTTGCTCTCTGATAGACGGGTTTATTTAGCAGTCTTGATGCCATGCTCGTATTATCTTTTTGAAATATGCACTGCTCGTGGATTTTTCACCCTTTTTCAATTTTGTTATTGCACTCTTCTGTGCTTCCCGCGCAGATGCCGCACCAGTAGGTTTTAGACCTGCACTTTTCAGCCACGTGCCCCCAACGTTGACATTTGTAGCACCAGCGTGCAGGCGACGCAGGCGCAATCCGCAGTAGGCGGTAGGCCCCAGGAACCCAGATTTTTCCGGGGAGGCTCGTCCTGTCCATTCGGCCACCACTGCCTCTTTCCTCTCAGGCGCTAAATTTTCGCCAGGTGTTCATGGGCTTCTATTATGCTCAATTCCTTGATGAACACTAAGCCCAAAAATGATTATGTCGACCCTTGGCGATTTGGCCTTGGGTGCTGTTGGTTCGTGGAGCTTGATTCCACCGTATTCCGTGTTCAGAAGATCTTTAATTACATCTTCTTCCTTCAACCATTATGTAGGTGTGTTCATCTCTCCTGAATATGATTTTGGTGCCATTTGACAAACAAGAATGTTGGTTGGACGTCTACAGCTGTGAGTATTGTTGTTGTATGGTGTATGTTGTATGTTGTATGTTGGTGTATGTTGTATTCTTTGTTGTACCAAAAGGGTGTTTGTTTGAGGGATCGTTGAGTTGGTTGGTTGGGTTGGTAGAAAGGTGGGAGGGAGGATGGGAGGGAGGGAGAGGGAGAGAGGGTGAGTGAGGGAGTGAGAGAGAGCGTGAGTGAGGGAGAGAAGGAGAGAGGGAGAGAGAGAGGGAGAGAAGGAGAGAGTGAGTAAGTGAGGGAGATAGATAGATAGAGAGAGAGGGAGGGAGAGAGAGAGAGGGAAAGAGGGAAGGAGAGAGTGAGTGGGGGAAGGAGAGAGGGAGGGAGAGAGGGAGGGAGGGAGGGAGGGAGGGAGAGACTGAGAGAGAGAAAGAGTGAGAGAGAGAGAGAGAAAGCGAGGGAGGGAGAGAGAGGGAGAGAAGAGAAAGAGAGAGAGAGAGAGAGAGAGAGAGAGAGAGAGAGAGAGAGAGAGAGAGAGAGAGAGAGAGAGAGAGAGAGAGAGAGAGAGAGAGAGAGAGAGAAAGGGAGAGAGGAAGAGAGGGAAGGAGGTAGAGATGTAGGGAGGGAGAGAGTGAGGAAGAAAAAGAGAAGGGGAGAGAGGGAGGGAGAGAGGGAGAGAGGGAAAGAGAGAGAGAGAATGGGAGAGATGGAGGAAGGGATGGAGAGAGGGAAAGAGAGAGAGGGAGGGAGGGAGGGAAGGAAGGAAGAAAGCAGCAGAAGCAGGTATAAGGTAATTGCTGTAATTAGATAGATCGACATAGATAAAAAATGAGAGGATTAATGGGTAGATATACAGATACTTAGACGGAATGACAGAGAGAGAGAGAGAGAGAGAGAGAGAGAGAGAGAGAGAGAGAGAGAGAGAGAGAGAGAGAGAGAGAGAGAGAGAGAGAGAGAGAGAGAGAGAGAGAGAGAGAGAGAGAGAGAGAGAGAGAGAGAGCAAGGGAGAGAGAGAGGGAGGGAGAGAGGGAGGGAGAGAGGGAAGGAGAAAGTGAGGGAGAGAGAGAGAGGGAGAGAGGGAAGGAGAGTGGGAGAGAGGGAAGGAGAGAGGGAGGGAGAGAGGGAGGGAGAGAAGGAGAGAGTGATGGAGGGAGAGAAGAAGAGAGAGAAGAAGAAGAAGAAGAAGAAGAGAAGAGAAGAGAGAGAGAGAGAGAGAGAGAGAGAGAGAGAGAGAGAGAGAGAGAGAGAGAGCAAGGGAGAGAGAGAGGGAGGGAGAGAGGGAAGGAGAAAGTGAGGGAGAGAGAGAGAGGGAGAGAGGGAAGGAGAGTGGGAGAGAGAGAGAGAGAGAGAGAGAGAGAGAGAGAGAGAGAGAGAGAGAGAGAGAGAGAGAGAGAGAGAGAGAGAGAGAGAGAGAGAGAGAGAGAGAGAGAGAGAGAGAGAGAGAGAGAGAGAGAGAGAGAGAGAGAGAGAGAGAGAGAGAGAGAGAGAGAGAGAGAGAGAGAGAGAGCAAGGGAGAGAGAGAGAGAGAGAGAGAGAGAGGAGAGAGAGAGGAGAGAGAGAGAGAGGGAGAGAGGGAGAGAGAGAGGGAGAGAGCAAGGGAGAGAGAGAGGGAGGGAGAGAGGGAAGGAGAAAGTGAGGGAGAGAGAGAGAGGGAGAGAGGGAAGGAGAGTGGGAGAGAGCAAGGGAGAGAGAGAGGGAGGGAGAGAGGGAAGGAGAGAGTGAGGAAGAGAGAGCGAGAGAGAGAGATAGAGAGAGAGAGAGAGGGAGAGAGATAGAGAGAGAGAGAGAGAGACAGAGAGAGAGAGAGAGAGAGAGAGAGAGAGAGAGAGAGAGAGAGAGAGAGAGAGAGAGAGAGAGAGAGAGAGAGAGAGAGAGAGAGAGAGAGAGAGGTGAGTTCTCTCTTATTCTCTGGTGTGTCACAAATTTGTTTAGAAATGAAATAACTGCATAAATAACCAGATAGCCAAGAAGGTATATTGATAAGTAAATATGTAGATTGAGAAGTAAATACTGAGTGCGTTATGTGTATCGATAAATAACTATTTTCAAGGAATTACATCCTCTCCCCCCCCTCTCCCCTCCACACCCCTCCACCTTCCCTATTATTCCTCCTACCCCCCCCCCCCTACTCCCTCACGCTTCTCTCACTAATCATTTCCTATTTCCTTTCCCCTCCCTCTCATTCCCCCCACTCCCCCTTCCCTCTGTCCTCCCTTCCTCACTCCCTCCCTCCCTTTCTCCCTCTCTCCCTTCTCCCAACCACCATCCCCTTCCCAAATTCTTTCTCCTCCTTCCGTTCTTCCCTCCCTCCCTCCCTCCCCTCCCTCCTACACCCAACCCACCTATCTCCTCCCTCCCCTCCCTCCCTCTTCACCCCCTCCCTCCCATCCCCTCCACCCTTTCCACCCCCCTCCCTCCCTCCCTCTCCATCCCTTCCTTCCCTCCTCCTCCACCCTTTCCCTTCCCTCGTTCCTTCTCCATCCCTTCCTCCATTCCCTCTCCCCTTCCCTCCTTCTCCTCACCCCTTCCCTCCTTCTCCTCACCCCTTCCCTCCCCCTCCCCTCCCATCATCCCTCCCCATCCCTCCCCATCCCCTCCCATCATCCCACCCCCTCCCCTCCCTTCATCCCCTCCCTTCATCCCTCCCCCTCCCCTCCCATCATCCCTCCCCCTCCCCTCCCATCATCCCACCCCATCCCCTCCCATCATCCCACCCCATCCCCTCCCATCATCCCACCCATCCCCTCCCATCATCCCACCCCATCCCCTCCCTTCATCCCTCTCCATCCCCATCCCCTCCCTTCATC
>BOPN01003739.1:120599-125599 GCA_017312705.2 Penaeus japonicus | reverse complement strand
TGACCCCGTTGTCCTTTCCTTGTCCGCTCAACTCGCCCAGTTTAGATTATTGGGGAAAAAATGTGCGACTATATACACCTACACACACACACACACACATATATGTATATATATATATATATATATATATATATATATATATATATATAAACATATATATATACATATATATATATATATATATATAAATATATATATATATATATATATATATATATATAAATATATATATATACATATATATAAATATATATATATATATATATATATATATATATATATATATATATATAAATATATATATATATATACATATGTATATATATATATATATATATATATGTATATATATATATATATATATATATATGTAATAAATATAATATTATTATTATATTATTATTGATAATATTATTATAATAGTTATTACATATATTATTATTATTATTGTTAGTTATTATTAAGGTTATTATATTATTATATTATTATTATTATTATTATATATGACTAAAACTGATCGAGTATCAGTATATAAAATTTGTATTTTCTATAATAAATATGCCACTACTACCATCTTTCGCCATTGTTATTAACTGTAAAACTGATTTGCACTGAACTTTAACTACTACACGATCACAATTATTCTAAATCTATATCACTGCCTAAGCTATTATTATTGCTAAAACTGGCGTATTTATTTTTAAAGTATCTAAATAAGACAATTTTTTAGGGCTGTATGGTCTAATAATATGTCGTAGGCTGTCAATTTGATCGGGATCGTGAGTCTCGATCATGGAGGTGTAATTTAGTAGTATAATATATATAATTGGTATACATATATTTTTATTATTATTATTATTATTATCATTATTATGTCATATTATTAATATTATTAGTTATTAATATTATTAAGTTATTAAATATAGCTATATATTATTCGTATATTGTTATTATTATTATTATTTAATATTATAATATATATGTATATTATATATATATATATATATATATTATATATATTATTATATATATTATTATATATATTATTATTAAATATTATATACAAGTATTATTATGATGATATATATTATTATTATTTTAATATTATTATTATTATTATTATTATTATTACATTATTATTATTACATTATTATTATTACATATTATTATTACTGTAAAAGTGCCGCATGTCTGCAATCCCCGCCTTCCAGCTCCTCCTAGGACTTTATCTTATACATTTATTATGGATTTATTTATCAAACCAATCCCGACATTAATATTCACGGTATGAGCATGATTTATCTGATAGTTATATATATTGCTAAAGATGGGAACTGTGGCCTATTTGTATCACTGTATTTTTAAGCTAGTTTCTTTACTTGTTCGTTTGGTTATCATTTAGTCAATTTAGTTATATATATATATATATATATATATATATATATATATATATATATATATATATATATATATATATATAAACACACACTCACACACACATATACACAAACACACACACGCACGCACGCACACAGACACACACACACACACACACACACAAATATATATATATATATATATATATATATATATATATATATATATATATATATATATATATATATATATATATATATATATATATATACATATATACATATATATATATATATATATATATATATTTATATATGTTTATATATACATATATACGTATATACGTGTGTATGTATATATATATGTGTGTGTGTGTCTGTGTGTGTGTGAAGCATTAGAATCGTTTTACATTCGTTGTAACTGCCATATCATCTCATTCTCTCAACAACCATTAAGGTCGTTATATGATCAATCCACACAGTCTTACAGTATTTACGTCACCCTAGATAAGTTCATTAAAGACCGACGTCCGTTCAAAATCAAAATCTTGACTGACCCGAAACTGACCTCTTTTCTCTCACAAAAGAAGTAACCTTTTAGCACGTCAAGGAAACGCTTCGTTAAAGAAGGAGTTAAATCAATTCTTTCCTTCGGATATGAGGAGCTATTGCCTCATATGTTGCACTTTTTGTTGATCAAGATGAAGGAGAAGGACGGCTTGCTGAAGGGGTTCATATAAAGTCTTTACTTTCTGACGTCTTCGGACATTCCTGTCATGTGTCTCTTCCTGTCATGTGTCTAATGCGATGGAGTCGTTTCGTCGGGTTGGCTTCCTCCTCCGAGCGCCTTTGGAGGGGACCCTTTGTGTGTGTGTGTGGATAGGGGAATTATAATAGAGATACACACAAATACGAGCTCGCACACAGACACACACACACACACACACACACATATATATATATGTATATATTTATATGTATGTATGTATTTATATATATATATATATATATATATATATATATATATATATATATATATATATTATATATGTATGTATATATATATATGTATATATATATAATATATATATATATATTTATATATATATATATATTTATATATTAATATATATTATTATTAGTTATTATTATTATATATTATATATTAGTTATTATTATTATATTAGTTTTACACACACACACACACACACATACATTATTATTACACATACGCAATAAATATTATTATTAATATTATTATTATTATTATTATTATTATTATTATTATTATTATTATTAATATTATTATTATTATTATTATTATTATTATTAATATTATTATATGTTATATTAATATTGCTATGTATTATTATATGTAAGTATTATTATACAGTATTATATTATATATATATTATTATTATTATTATTATTATTATTGTTATTATTATTATTATTATTATAATTATTATTAATATTATATATTAAATATTATTATAATAGCGTTAATATTAATAATATAATAATAATATTAATATACATATTATATATATATATTATTATATTATTAAAATAATATTAATATTATTATTAATATATATTATTATATATATATATTATTATTATTAATATTATTATTATTATTATAATTTTTATTATTATTATTATTAATATTATTGTTATTATTATTAAATAATAATATTAATTAATATTATTATTATTAATAATATTATTATTATAAATATAATATATTGTGATTCTGATACATTGTATGACTTGTAAACTATGATACACCTATTGATATTAAATATATAAATAATATAATAAAAATATTATATATAATTGTTTTTTTGTCATTTTCAATACGAGGAGACTAGCTGCCCGAAGTAATTAGTCCTTAATCTCCATTGAAATTGCGCGCTCTGGAATCAATGGTGATGATAAAAAAAAGTAATGATAATGATAAAATAAAATAATAAATAGATAAAGCATTATTACCTCCGCTGAGAAATTAGTCTTAGGAGATAAGACCTTTAGTAGCTTAGCGTAGATGCTACGCTGTGAGAGAGAGAGAGAGAGAGAGAGAGAGAGAGAGAGAGAGAGAGAGAGAGAGAGAGAGAGAGAGAGAGAGAGAGAGAGAGAGAGAGAGAGAGAATTTTTTTTTTTCTTTTTTTTTTTTTACTAGGCGACCAAACAACTTGTGATCATTGTTGTTGCGTAGAGCCTTGATTTATTTTGTTACTTTTCAAAGACAAAAACTGTTTGTGTTCTATCATAAGATGAAAAAGCCTTTTAACTTTTTTTTTTTTTTTTTTTTTTTTATCATCTTCGAGGCCATAGATCCTGCCATGATCCAAAGTTGTTAACTCGTGATCAAATATTAAGAGAATATTTTATTCTTTATTCATCCAGATAAATCTATCTATATTTATCTATCATATGTCCATCTATCTATTTATCTATCAATTAACCAACCAATCAATTTATCTGTATCTACCTACATCTATCTATCTATCTATAGCCATCTCTTTCTTTTACATATATATACATATATATATATATATATATATATATACATATATATATATATATATATATATATATATATATATATATACATATATATATACATACATTTATATATATATATATATATATATATATATATATATATATATATATATATAAATAATATATATACACACACTCACACACAAACACACACACACACAGGAAGGGGAGGGAAAGAAAGAAAGAACGAAAGAGAAAGGGAGAAAGTTAAGAACGGGAAGAGAGGAGGAGAGGGAGGAAGAAAGAGGGGGAGGGAGAGATGGATAGATATATAGATAGATATGAATAGACATATAGATAGAATATATATACATATATACATATATTCATATAAAGATACTTGACTAACTTATATTGAGACTTTTCTTTGTCTGTATGATTTCAGAAGCAACAGTAGGGAAGTGTGGTTTAAGTGCTGAACCGAAAAAGAATTGTGTTTGTGTTTTGTGCAATATGGTAAAAATATATAGTTTTGTATTAAAATTAATCATGAACAGAAAAGGCAGTTAGGATAATCCGAAATGGTTAGACTCTAAGGAGTAATAAAATTTAATAAACAGACAAACATAAAGATAAACAGATAAATTAACAAAAAGAAAGAAAGAAAAAGAGAGAAAAAAAGAGATATATACTAAGCTAAAACGCCTAGATACAAGAAGACGAAAAAAATGTTATTGAGTAGAGATGTTCCAAGCAGTTTGTCTGACAAGTTGAAAGGATAACTTTTTATAATGTATGTTCTTTAGAAGTTTACCTTTCAGGCGAAGAAAGTCTTGGGATAACATAGGCTGTATACTCTGTTGATGGCAATCTCCATACAAGTTAACTATTTTTTTTTTCTTGCCTGCTATTGAACTTTGTAATGGAATTAGAAGTGAAGGTAGTCTTGGAAAAGTTTGACATTGAATCGGCATACAAATAGTTTCAATACACAAGAGTTTAAAAAAGACTGGAAATCAGTCATCTTCATTTTTTTCTTTTTGTAAAGAAACAATATAAAAGTATGTTCTATTCCTTACCCCACACCGATGACCATTCAAGAGTGAAGCGTTTTTT
>BOPN01003739.1:35599-38099 GCA_017312705.2 Penaeus japonicus | reverse complement strand
TTCTTTCATACAATTTTCATATTGGTCTTTAATATCATATGTGACACTTTTTCAAGTGCCCTTTAAAAATCGAAATATACTCACTAAAAGGAGAGATTTGATACACATGATCCGCCTTTTCTGAATCCAAAATTATTCATCTGATACCATGCTGTGTTTCTGAAGTAGTTCAACCCATTTTTCTTTTTTTCTTTTTTATAATTCATAGGGTTTTGCTTATAAACTCTATTGTAGGGGAGTGAGTGCTTGATGCCCGCTGACTCCCATACTTTTCAAAGCACCCCTTTGCGTATTTAATTCTGAAAAAAATTAATGGTACTCTGAGCTGTTCAGCACGTTCTTTGGGAATGTAATTAGAAATGCCACTTTGACCGTCCGCTTTCATTCTGTCTAATCTCATTAGTAGATTTTTCTGAATTAATGAGCTTGAGGTGAAGAATCCCCTCTTTGGTTTAAAGAAGGCGGCACTAACAAGGATCGACTGGAATTTTTCATTTCGAATCACATACATGTTTTATCTTTTATTATAGAGTATTTTTATTATTAGTGACAATGGTATGATATTTGCTTTTAGTGTTACGATCTGTGTGACTGTAAAAAAGCATAGGTTGTTTTTCTCGTAATCTCTCTTGGCATGTCTTATGACCTGTATATATTAATTTCTCCCTACTTAAACTGCTTGAGACCTATGTCATCTGATTCTTTTCCATGAAACCTGTTGTTTTCTCTTGCTCTCCTACTTTTTTCTTATTTCTTTCTCGAATTTTGGCACATATGTATCAAACTCTTTTATTATAGATCTCACTAAAATTTGAAAATTGCAGCTCTATATCACTTTCTTTTAGAATTTCATTTCCATCTTTGTCCTCAAAAAACTTTTTTAAACCGATATAATCACCTCTCGTATTGTTGAACCTGTTCTTAAGATCCATCTTTTCAATTAATGTTTTAATAAAAGGCAATATTCTAATTCCCTTACTAAAGGATTACTTTTCCCAATGGAAGACAGAATTCTTTATCATATATATCCTCTTTTTTTCTTGTTAATATTAGATCAAGCATATATAATAGCCAGTCCCTGTCCCTTTCCCTAATGTATTCAGTTACCTTTCAGTTACGCTTTGATAAAGGCAATGATGATTTACGATATCCATTAATATCGCATTCCATGAACCAGGTTATGCTTTTGGATCGTAAGCTTCTCCGTCGATTGTTCTAATTCCTGATTTAAAGAGTTTCATTTGCTTTGGTTTCCATCTTTTGAAGCAAATCCTTCAAACTTTTAAGCAATTTTGGCGTGTTCTTTGTAATTTCCTTGAGACCATGTTGATGTACGCGGTGGTATGTAAACAATGGTTATTGTTAAGTTCACTTCTTTTGTTTCTATTTTACTAATAATTAAGTCTACCATGGAATCTTGTTTCCTTTTCTATTTGCTTTACTTTTTATTCCTTCCTGAGCCCTAATGTAATGTACTTTCTAGATCGTGGTCAAGTTTAATATCAGTGATGCATATTACGCTAGGATTACCATTTTCAATTACCGTTTCTAATTTTTTGTAATTTTGAAAATAAGCCGTCTGCGTTTCTGTATCTGTACACGACACCCAAGTGATCGACCCGCTCTTCCATTTACCCGCCCTTCTTGTGCTTTTTTTTCTGTTTTCGTTTTGGATGTACGCCTTTCCCCCCTTTTCTTTTGACCTTAGTTCATTTTTCAATTGACCAAATGTTCTTGTATTCTGTATGGATTGCCTATTTTTTTTGTTTGTTTGCTTAATTACATTTTTTGCTTAGATAAGAACGGCCCTTTCAATAAACGACGATGTCTTACTCTAAAAATTCTGACTTGTTCAAAAATAGGTACATATTTAATTACGTCTTCTAAGTTCACTATGATTTTTAGCATTTAGCTTCTTAACTGTGCTTGCTAATATAGTTTCGATCTGTTCTTTGGTCTTCTCCATATCCTTTTCAACTTCCTTTCCATTTTATTTACAGTCTCTTTGACCTTCAACATATCGGCGACCGTCAACATGTTACAGCTTGTCATTAAGCTCATTCAATATCTTTGAATAACAATTTCTGCGAATTTCCTCAGTTTCTCATTAGCTTATTTCTCTGCTTTCAGTTGAGTTCACTATTGCCCTTGGCCAAATCATACGTGAATATATATATATATATATATATATATATATATATATATATATATATATATATATATATATATATATATATGTATATATATATATATATATATATATATATATATATATATATATATGTATATGTATATATATATATATATATATATATATATATATATATATATATATATATATATATATATATATATATGCATATGTATATATATATATATATATATATATATATATATATATATATATATATATGTATATGTATATATATATATATATATATATATATATATATATATATATATATATATATATATATGTATATGTATATATATATATATA
>BOPN01003739.1:0-2500 GCA_017312705.2 Penaeus japonicus | reverse complement strand
AGAGAGAAAGAGACAGAGAAAGAGAGAGCGAAAGAAGCGCGGAGAAAGACAAAAAGACAACCAGTCAGCCAAACAAACAGACATAACATGATGGCGAAAGGTAATCATTTATTAATCTACGGGTGGAACGAGGGTAAAATATCCTAACTGAATCATTTAGCTTGGGGGTGGGGGGGTCTTGCGTGATACGATCCTGTTTTAGTGAGATTGGATGTGAGAGATGAGAGAACGGGGGAGAGAAAGAGAAAGGGAGGGAGACACAAGGGTACAAGACACAAGCGTGTGTGTGTGTGTGTGTGTGTGTGTTTGCATATATATATTTGTGTAGATAAGTGTGTGTGTATGTGTGTATGTGTGTGTGTGTGTATGTATGTGTGTGTGTGTGTGGTAACAACCCTATAGAGATTAAATGAAAAATAAGAAAAAAATCCTAAAACAATAATATATTCCCCATGTAAATATATAAAATTAGAACAAACAAATAAATGAAATAAATACGTTGACTACACTGCCCTCACATTTAAACGCACCCAAATGTGTTGTTGTTCGGTTAAACTCAGCTCTGGAATAAAATATTTGAGTGAACAACAGTTTTTGCTTGTAAATTGCTGTAATTTCAATGTGTATGCACTACCAAGTTCTTTTTTTTTTTTTTTTTTTTTTTTTTTGCGACCGGTATTACATAAACGTTAGTATAAAGTAAAAACGGTTTATATTTGTTAGCAATGAGCATGGTGTTCCTCCGGATATTGAGAAACCACAGCAAATGTGAGATGTGGTCGTAGGTGTGGTAGTGGGTGTGGGCGTACCATTAGAACAGCGAGATACACATATATGCATAGCCCTAACAGCACTTCTTGTATTACCTCTTTTTCTCCATGGTTGGCACACTGGCACACTATACATATCTCCTGTCTTAGTACGGATATCCTCGACACTCACTCAACCGGGCGTTTTTCCGTAATGATAACCTGCAACTCCATCTATGTTCTCCTCCGGCCATGATCAAGGAATAAAGTGTTTGAATTTGAATTTGAATTTGAGAATTTGAATCACTAACACTTTGGTTCCTCGTAAGAGCTGTAGCTGTAGCTGTGCTGAACAGTCATCATGGTGTTCGAAACCTAGTGGAGTAGTAGTTGTGTGGGCAGGGAGGCAAATGTCACTTAATGGAGAATGGTAAAGCAAATTTCCTCACATGAGGACGGGTGAGGACACAGATCAAAGAAAAAAGAGAAAAGATGGTGCGCGCGCACACACACACACACACACACACACGCACACACACACGCGCACACACACACCACATAGCCCCCCCCCCCCCCACACACACACAGGTACACACTCACTCACATGCAAACAGTGCGATCCACAAGCGACGATCGAGACGTGGGATATCTGTCGGGAATGGCCGCTTCTGCTCAAAACAGAATCTCTTTACGGTGGGACTCCATTGGGCGAAGGATGCCTTTGTTTCGGGAAGGATTTGGGTACAGTAGGATATTCATTGGCGCTGTACTCCCGTGTGTTTGTCTCTGCTCTCTCTCTCTCTCTCTCTCTCTCTGTCTCTCTCTGTCTCTCTCTCTCTGTCTGTCTCTCTCTCTCTCTCTCTCTCTCTCTCTCTCTCTCTCTCTCTCTCTCTCTCTCTCTCTCTCTCTCTCTCTCTCTCTCTCTTTCACTCATTCTCTCTCTTTTGTTCGTCTGTCTTTGCCCCCCCCCTCCCTCTCTCTTTGTTCGTCTGTCTCTGCCTCTTTCTCTCTCTATCTCTCTCTTTCAGTAGATGTAGAGATATCAAACAAACACAACACGCTATATGCATAATTCAATAATCAAAACTGAATATACTCAACCAACAAAACAAATAAAGATTAAACTCACACAATAAGAGAAAATAAAGCCAATGAACGAAAATAAAAGGCAGTAGCTGTATGAAGGTGTGGGAATTAATTACGGGCTGTGAAGGGGGAGCGTGGAAGGCGAGGGGGCGGAAGGGAAAAAGTAGGGAACGAGGAGACGGGATAGGCTATGGGAGAGAAAGGAGGGGGAGATGGGGGGGGGGGGGGTGCTGAAGGAAAGGGGAAGGGGAATGGGAGAGAAACGGGACAGGCTATGGGAAAAGAAGGGACCTAAGGGAAGAAGATGGGGAAGGGGAGAGAAACGGGACAGGCTATGGGAAAGGAAGGGACCTAAGGGAAGAAGATGGGGAAGGGGAGAGAAATGGGACAGGCTATGGGAAAGGAAGGGAGGGAAGGGAAGAGGAAGGGGAAGGGAAGAGAAACGGGACAGGCTATGGGAAAGGAAGGGAAGAAGATGGGGAATGGGAGAGAAACGGGACAGGTTATGGGAAAAGAAGGGACGGAAGGGAAGAAGATGGGGAAGGGGAGAGAAACGGGACAGGCTCCGGGAAAGGAAGGGACGAAAGGGAAAGGATAGGGGAAGGGGGAACGCTGAAGAGGAGTGGAAAGCGGGGAAGGGACAGAGGGGGGGGGGGGGTCGTGGA
>BOPN01003738.1:146748-148544 GCA_017312705.2 Penaeus japonicus | reverse complement strand
CCCCCCACCCCCTTCGACGCGCCCATAGCCCCTGGGACACAGAGACGTGCGATATGACAGTCCATGACACATGACAGATAAGGGAAGATGGAGTGTGGGAGCTGTCAGCTGGTCCAAGAACCCCCCACAATGTGCTTATTTTTCCTCCGTCTTTTAATTTGTTTATACTCGAGTGTTTGTTTGTGTTTTTGTTTTAGTTTTTGTTGTCCTTGTTTTTTTATTATCCTTTTGGTTTGTTTTGATCGCCTATTTTTCCTCTTCTCTTGTATGTGACTAACCACATGTTATTTATTATTATTATATTGATAATGACGTTAATATATATATATATTTTTTCGTTAATCATTAATGATAATAAAAGGGGACGAGGAAAAGGGAGACGAAAATTGGGAACTCAAGACTGGACATTTTATTGACGTCAAGATTAAGACAGCATCGACCAAGGAGGTAGGGGGGGGGGATTGGCGACTGGCTCTCTCATTCTCTCTCTCTTTCTCCTTTTATTTTTCTCTCTCTCTGGATATATAAACAAATAAATAAATGAATATATATATATATATATATATATATATATATATATATAATTTTACTCTCTTTCTGTCTCTCTGTCTTTCTTTTCTTTCTTCTCTCTCTCTTTTTGATTTTTGTTTATTCGTGCCTTTATAATCTTTTGCTTTCTTTTTTTCTTCTTTGTACAGCCCGGTAGTCTTAACTTTTTAAATATTTTTTTTATGTCGTTTCCATTTTCAATATCAAGTTTCATTATCATTGTTACCATCATCACATCATTATCATTATTACCATCATCACATCATTATCATTATTACCATCATCACATCATTATCATTGTTATTATCTAATCATTATAATCATCATCATTGCTATTATCATTATCATCCTTAGTATCCTCATAATTTTCATCATCACTTTTCCCATCTATATCATTATCATTATGATCTTTTCATCATATTTTAAAAATCTGATTTTCCTTAATTTTGATTAGCATTGTCATTATCATCATTATCATCATTATTATCGCTACCATCACCATACTCATAAAATATATATAAGCAGGCTATATTTCCTGAGGTTATTATACATTGCATGACTCTAGAATAATAAAATGGTTATAGAGGCTTAATTATTGCAAAGAAAAATTCCTATGTTATCATTAAGAAAAAACGAGATAATTACACTAATGATAACTGCAAAAAAGATGTTGCACACATCAGGGTTGCATTTGATAATGTCATTACTATCATTATTATCATTGCTATTACGAAAAATTATGGTGACCATGAAACTACCTTCATCATATATAGTAATAAAGTAATAAAGATAATTATAACATTTATTACAGTATCATTATACATTCATCAACATCACCCCCCACCTAGCCTCCCCACCCCCCACAGAATTAATTAATCAGTCTGAGCAACATGACACAGCAGCTCCTGGTAACAGCATCATAACAAAGCAGCATCATGGCTAATAGCAACAACACAACACCAACTCATAACAAAAAAAAGGAATAAAAAACGACAATGTTATGATTTCTGATGTAATGACTTTTCCCTCATATAAGCATACGAAAACACATACGTACACACACTTACACACACACACACACACACACACACTAATACACACACACACACATACACACACACATGGAAGATTATGGAAGAGGACGAGTGGAAATAAAGAGAAGGGAGCAAAGGAGAGAGGAAGATTAGGAAAAAGAAAGAGGGAGAGAAAAAGAGGGCGAGAAAGAAAGATAGAAGGAGAAAGAGAAA
>BOPN01003738.1:121748-124248 GCA_017312705.2 Penaeus japonicus | reverse complement strand
CTACTACTATTTCTCCTCGTTCTCTTTCTCTTCCTCATTCTCTTGGTTCTCATTCTCCTCATCACTATTTCTTCTACTTCTTTTCTTCCTCTTCCCCCTTCTTCTCTTCCTATTTCTCTTCTTTTCTTCTTCTCATGCACCTTTTCCTCCTCCTCTTCTTTCTTCTTCCTATTCTTCTCCTCCTCCTCCTCTTCCTTCTTCTTCTTCTTCTCCTCCTCCTCCTTCTCTTTACCTTTCTCATCTCTCCTCCTTTTCCTCATTCCTTCTTCATTTCCTTTTCTCCTTCCTCCTTCTTCATCTCCATTTCTTCACGGCCCTATCGTCTCCTTCTCCCTTCTTTCTCTATCTTCTCTTTCTTCTTCATTCTCTTGTGTTCATTTCCCATTTCTTCTCGTATTCGTCTACTTCCTTCTTTCTTCTTATTATCTTCTTTTCTCTTCCTTCTCCCTCCTCCTCTTTCCACTCCTTCTCCTTCTCCTCCTCCTCCTTCCTCCACCTCATCTCATCTCCCCCCCCCTTACCCCCCACCACCCCACTCCAAGCAGCCCCCACGCCCACCGACACCCCCACCCCCTCCGCCCCATCTCCTCCCCCTCCCCTCCCCTCCCTTAAGGTGACACCTCAAGGTAAACTAAAGCCCCCACTGCTAACCTGCTCTCGCTAGCTTCACTGTTCTCATATATCAGGTCTTGTTTCCCCTTAACGTTGCACATCCAAGCTATTTTACACCGAAACGCAGCAAAGTTCGGGCTATTTTCGACCGTATGTTCATATGCTGTTATAACAAGGAAGGGAGGGGGGACGGTGGGAGAGGGAGGGGAGGGGAGAAGGAGAGGAGGGGAAGGGAAGGGATGGGAGGGATGGGGAGGGGAGGAGGGAAGGGGAGAGGAGGGGAGGGGAGGAGACTTGGCAACGTCGCGCTTGTTGCCATGTGTGGTGAAACACATCGACCCGGCGTTGCCACGTTTCCCCTCTGGCGAGGTTTTTGTGGCGACGTTGCCGCTGTTCTCGCGCGCGGGTTTTTGGTGATGGTGATAAGGGGGGGGGAGGGGGAGGGGAGGAAGAGGAGGAGGAGGGAGAGGGAGAGAGGGAGAGAGGGAGAGAGAGAGGGAGAGAGGGAGAGGGGCAGGAGGGGGAGGGTGGCGATAGGGGCATTGAGATCTGATTGTCTTTTTCTTTGTTTTCATTTTTATCTTTGTTTCTTTCTTGCACACAATGCTATCGACGCTTCTCTTATCGTATATATTTATCTGTTTGTGGCTTTTTTCTCTTCTTTCTTTCTTTCGGTTTATCTGCCTCTTCCAAGTTGCTTATATTTCGGATGTTGTAATCACGTGTCTATCAACGTCATTGCTATTCTCTCTCTCTCTCTCTCTCTCTCTCTCTCTCTCTCTCTCTCTCTCTCTCTCTCTCTCTCTCTCTCTCTCTCTCTCTCTCTCTCTCTTCCTCTCTCTCTCTCTCTATCTATCTATCGATCTATCTATCGATCTATCTCCATCTATCTCACTCACACACTCACTCTCTCTATCTGTCTCTCTCTCTATCTATCTCACTCACTCACACACTCACTCTCTCTATCTGTCTCTCTCTCTCTCTCTTTCTCTCTCTCTCTCACTCTCTCTTTCTCTCTATCTCTATCTATCTCCACCTCTCTCACACATACTCTCTCTCTCTCTCTCTCTCTCTCTCCCTCACTCACTCTTTCACTCATCCACTCATTCACTCACTCTCTCTCTCTTTCTCTCTCTCTATCTATCTATCTCTATCTCTCTCACTCACACTCTCTCTCTATCTGTCTATCTTTCTCTCTCTCTCTCTTACTCACTCACTCACTCTCTCTCTTTTTCTCTCTATCTATCTATCTATCTCCATATCTATCACTCACACTCTTTCTCTGTCTATCTTTCTCTCTCTCTCTCTTACTCACTCTTACTCTTTTTTTTTCTCTCTCTCTCTTCCCTATCACCTCCACGAAACCACACACCATCACACCATACCGAAACCAAACCATCTTATCACCGACACCATAACCCAACCCAACGACCACACACTTACACCATCACCACCATCGGCACTACAGCACTGCCTCAGTTATTGCACAATCGATACCAGAATGTCCCATCATAGTACTCCAGTTTATACCAGACTATTTTTACTACCACACCCACGCTGCACTATACCAGCTTTCGTTGTGTGGTAGGGTGGTATTCTGAGGGGGGAGGGGGGAATGTATGGTGTTCTTTCGATATACTATTGGCACTATAAGGTAGATCGGTCATTCTGATTGTGTTTCTCTCGTTATCTACACTATATAACTCGTTGTCACTATAAATATCTACTATCTTGCACTATCACTATCTCACCATTGTTCATAGACGTTATCGGTATGGTGTTGATTCTATATTCACTATAAGGACCCATTACCATACATCGATATCTTGTTATGGTGCTCACTCTATCTTCACTATCTACCACAATACCATCTATTTCCTTTCTGTAC
>BOPN01003738.1:81748-84248 GCA_017312705.2 Penaeus japonicus | reverse complement strand
TCCAGTGATATTTTTAAAAATAGCAAATGTATTGGTAAAAGATGAATGCAATGAATCAACAAGATTAATGCATTAATACATATCAATAGATAGACAAATTGACACACTAGATAAACCGTAAGTAAAAAAGCATATCTAAGAATAAATAATCGACTTAAAAAAAGAAGAAAAAAAAAAGAAACCAAGACATAATCTCAACCACAATTTGTTCAGTAATGAAACCAAAAACATCATTATCATTAATCACGATATTGAATCAAGTTGATATAAACTATGATCTCCCATCATTAACATCAAGAACAAGAACGCCAATCATTCGTATCACGAGAAGAACATTAATTTATGAACGAAAGCAAACTATCCAAAAAAAAAGAAGAAGAAGAAGAAGAAAAAAACGAGAATTAAATAAAAGAATTAAAAAGATTCATAAATAACATGTGTTTTCATGTTCTTTCTTGGGATGCTGGGGACGTCTCTTCTGTTCCTTGAGGGAGGGAATGGGAGGGAATGGGAAGGAGGGAAGGGGGAGAAGGAGAGGAGGGAGAGAATGGGAGGTAGATAGGGAGTAGGGAGGGGAAGAGGGAGAGGAGGGAGGGAAGGAGGGAGAGGAGGGAATGGGAGGTAGAGGGGGAGCAGGGAGGGGAAGAGGGAGAGGAGGGAAGGGGAGGGAGAGAATGGGAGGTAGAAGGGGAGCAGGGAGGGGAAGAGAGAGAGGAGGGAGGGAAAGGGGAGAGGAGGGAGGGGAAGAGATATGGAGGGAGGGAATGGGAGAGGAGGGGGGGAAGAGGGAATGGAGGGAGGGGAAGATGGAGAGGAGGGAGGGAAGGGGGGAGGAGGGAGGGAATGGAGAGAGGAGGGAGGGAAGAGGGAGAGGAGGGAGGGAAGGGAGAGAAGAGGGAGAGAATGGGAAGGAGGTAGGGAGAGAGGGAGAGGAGGAAGAGAATGAGAGGAAGGGAGGGAATGGAAAGGAGCGAGGGGAGGGAGGGAATGGAAGGGAGAGGAGGGAGAGGAAGGAGGGAGGGAGAGGGGAAAGGGAGAGACACAGAGCCTTCCTACTTCTTTCCTTTGAACACTCCCCTTCCCTCCTCACTCAACCCCCACCTACAACACTTCACCCTTAACCCCCACACCTTTCATCCCCTTACTTCCTCCTCCCCATCTCATCCCCTCCGACCCCCCTTCATCCCCCTACCCCCCACCCCTACCACCTCAGCGCCATCTGGAAGAGTCTGACGAAGTAACACATGCTTCAGAGCTCACAGTTCATTAACTCTTGTCCTTTTTATGGATCTGCATTGGGGGGGGGGGGGGGTGATGCATTTTGCAACATTGAGCGTTGCAAAAGAAGGAACTGGTTATATATGTGTGATTTTTTTTGTGCGTGTGTGTGTTTGTCTATTTTTTTTTTTTTATATACGTACATAGCATTGTATGTGAACTTTTCCCAAACTGTCTGTCTCTCTCTCTCTCTTTCTCTCTCTCTCTCTCTCTCTCTCTCTCTCTCTCTCTCTCTCTCTCTCTCTCTCTCTCTCTCTCTCTCTCTCTCTCTCTCTCTCTCTCTCTCTCTCTCTCTCTCTCTCTCTCTCTCTCTCTCTCTCTCTCTCTCTCTCTCTCTCTCTCTCTCTCTCCCTCGCTATCCCTCGTTTTCTCCCTCTCTCACTCTTCTTTCCATCTTTATTCATGTCTTCCAAGTCTCCTCTTTCCCCCCCTCCTCCAACTCTCCAACTCCTCCTCCCTCAAGGTTCCTTCACATCCGTGCTTCCTCCTCCTTCCTCCTCCTCCTCCTCTTCCTCCTTCTCCTCCAGATCCACCTCCTCCTCTTTCACCTTCCTCCTCCTCCTCTTTCACCTTCCTCCTCCTCCTCCACCTCCACCTCCACCTCCACCTCCACCTCCACCTCCACCTCCACCTCCACCTCCACCTCCACCTCCACCTCCACCTCCACCTCCACCTCCCCCTCCACCTCCACCTCCACCTCTACCTCTACCTCCACCTCCACCTCCACCTCCACCTCCCCCTCCACCTCCACCTCCCCCTCCACCTCCACCTCCACCTCCACCTCCCCCTCCACCTCCACCTCCCCCTCCCCCTCCACCTCCACCTCCCCCTCCCCCTCCACCTCCTCCATCTCCTCCTCCTCCTCCACCTCCACCTCCACCTCCACCTCCACCTCCACCTCCACCTCCACCTCCACCTCCTCTACCTCCTCCATCTCCTCCTCCTCCTCTTCCTTCCTCCACCTTCCTCCTCTTCCTCCTCCTCCTTCAAGGTTCTTTAACCTCCTTGCTTCCTCCTCCATCCGTTACCAGCCTAACCTTACCTCGGTCTGGGTTTACCATGCACTTTTCATGGCGTTTGCTCCCTCATGGCGCTGTGTGTGTGTGTGTGTGTGTGTCATGGGTTTTCTCTCACTGTTTATTTTGTTTCTCTTCTTTTCTTTTTTATTTTGTACTTTATTTATTTATTTTTTTCGTTCTTGCGTTATTTTGTTCTCTGTTTG
>BOPN01003738.1:74248-79248 GCA_017312705.2 Penaeus japonicus | reverse complement strand
TCTCTCTCTCTCTCTCTCTCTCTCTCTCTCTCTCTCTCTCTCTCTCTCTCTCTCTCTCTCTCTCTCTCTCTCTCTCTCTCTCTCTCTCTCTCTCTCTCTCTCTCCCTCCCTCCCTCTCTTCCCCTCTCTCTCTCACCTTCCGTGCCAGGGACTTACGTGTAGGCTCTGTGTATCTTTGTCCCGAGTGCCAATGGCGAGTGCCACCTGCAATGTCACCACTTATGTTTTCCTGATAATCTCTTGACCTTTGTGTGAGTGCCAAGGTTACCGTTTGAGGATTCTAGGTCACTAGTTTCTATCTAGTCCTATTGTTCTTGTTTGTTTTTGTCCTTGTGTGTGTGTTCTTGTTCTTGACCTTTTTCGTATTCTTGTTCTTGCTTGATCTTGTAGTCTGGGTATTTGGGGTATTCTTAGAGCTAGCTTCTCTGGGATCTATTTCTTTAGAGTTCGCGACGCTGTTTGTGTTTGTGTGTTTGTGTGTGTGTGTGTTGTGTGTTTGTGTGTGTCTGTGTGTGTTTGTTTGTGTGTGTGTGTTTGTGTGTGTGCGTGTGTTTTTGTGTGTGTGTTTGTGTGTGTGAGTGTGTGTTTGTGTATGTATATGTAAGTACGTATACACACTCACACATATGTATGTGTGTGTCCTTCGCTTTTTCCCCCTCTCCTTCTTTCTATTTCCCCTTCATCTACCCTCACCCCACCCTCTCCTTCTCTATTTCCCCAACCTTCCTTCTATTTTCCCCTCTATCTCCCCTCTATTTTCCCCTTTACTTCCCCTCAACTTCCTTCCATTTCCCTTTTACTCCCTACCTTTTCTTCTCCCCTCAAAACATTCCCCCTCCTCCTCTCCCCTTTTTTTCCCCTCTCGTCCAATATTTTCCCCTCGTCTCAAGCCAAGGCACGTGACGTATATTGTGTGGCGTTGACGAGGCTTCGTAAATGTTATTGAGAGAAAAATTTTGAAATTCATAAAGGTGTCACTCGGTCTATGAAAAGCGCTGGTCCGGAGGGTGTGTGGGGGGGGGGGGTGTAGAGGGGGAGGGAAGGGGCGGGGAGGGGGAGAGAGAGATGGGGTGGAAGAAGGGAGGGAGATAGAGAGAGGAGGGGAAGGGAGAGATGGGGAGAGGGAAGGGGGGAGAGACGGAGAGAGAGATGAAGGCTTTGCAACGACCACTAGAAACCGTTTTCTTGGCTTTGCAACGACCACTAGAGACCGTTTTCTTGGCTTTGCAACGACCACTAGAGACCGTTTTCTTGGCTTTGCAACGACCACTAGAGACCGTTTTCTTGGCTTTGCAACGACCACTAGAGACCGTTTTCTTGGCTTTGCAACGACCACTAGAGACCGTTTTCTTGGCTTTGCAACGACCACTAGAGACCGTTTTCTTGGCTTTGCAACGACCACTAGAGACCGTTTTCTTGGCTTTGCAATGACCGATCTCGGACCGCAGTTGCATACCAATCACTCGGGTCTTCCTTATCTCTCGATTCGATTTCTTTTTTTCTTCTTCGTTATCGCCTTTATTCGTTTTGGTTATTTATTGTTTATTTCTATAGGTTTTAATTGTCGTGTTTTATTTGTCGTTATCGACTTTATTTGTTGGTATTTGTTAATTTATCGTTATTTGTTGTTCGTTTATTCGTTTGTTTACGGATGGGTTGATAGATAGATAGATAGATAGATAGTCAGACAGACATACAGATAGACAGACACACAGACAGATATATAGATAGACAGACAGACATACAGATAGACAGACACACAGACAGATAGATAGATAGACAGACAGACAGATAGATAGAGATACAGATAGACAGACAGATAAACATACAGACAGACAGATAGATATATAGATAGATAGATAGATAGACAGATAGATAGATAGTAAGACAGACAGACAGATAGACAGACAGACAGATAGATAGACAGATAGATAGATAGACAGATAAACAGATAGATAGATAGCTAGACAGATAGATAGAGATACAGATAGACAGACAGATAAACATACAGACAGACAGATAGATATATAGATAGATAGATAGATAGTAAGACAGACAGACAGATAGACAGACAGACAGATAGATAGACAGATAGATAGATAGACAGATAAACAGATAGATAGATAGCTAGACAGATAGATAGAGATACAGATAGACAGACAGATAAACATACAGACAGACAGATAGATATATAGATAGATAGATAGATAGACAGATAGATAGATAGTAAGACAGACAGACAGATAGACAGACAGACATATAGATAGACAGATAGATAGATAGACAGATAAACAGATAGATAGATAGCTAGACAGATAGATAGCAAGAAAGACAGATAGACAGACAGACCGAAATAGATGCATCTATAACGACCACGTCATTCAACCCATGAATATTAAAAGTGATGTTGACACTTCCTTTCCTCACACGCACACCTCGGCCTTTCTGCGCCTTATTCCTTTTCTCTTCTTATTCCTCCTCTTTCGTAGCCTTTCTCTTTCCTTCCTCTTTTTTTCTACTTTTTTTCTGTTTCTTTCTCTTTCTTTGTTTGTTTTTTTCCCATCTTTCTTTCTTTTTCTTCCTGTTCCTCATTTTTCACTTCCTGTTCCTCATATTTCTCTTCCTCTTCCTCATTTTTCTCTTCCTCCCTCATTTTTGCCTGCCTCTTTCTCACATTTTTCTTTTCCTTTTCCTCATTTTTCCCTTCAACCTCCTCTCATTTTCCCCTTCCTCTTCCTCATTTTTCTCTTCCTCTTCCTCATTTTCCCTTCCTCTTCCTCTTCCTCATTTTCCCTTCCTCTTCCTCTTCCTCATTTTCTCTTAGTTTTCCTCTTCCTCCTCTTCCTCTATCTGGACTTCCTCCTCTTCTTCTTTTTCTTATTTGCTTCACCTTCATAAAAATACATTCAAACGTTACCAGTATCTTTTGCAATATATATTCATGGTTTCTAAGATCACAAAACACTAAAATAAACGCCGATAACATTCAATGGACGCTTATATTGCATAAAATTGCAAGTTGAGGCATTGATCCATCTTTTTTTTTTAGATATATCGTGATGTTTCAAATTGAAAGTAGAGCGCTCCAGAATTGATGAATAATGACAGTCGAGTGAAAATCGATCAATTCTATTATCTAACAACCGGAAAATAATCGATGTAATCAATATATATTGATTCGCTCTTCAATCAATTTCGAATTTTATCCATCAATCCTTTAATGACGTCATAATTTAGTCTGACGTCATTTAGCATTAAAAAAGGGGCTAATTGTTCACTTATGGATGGCTTTCAGGTCCAACTTGTACCGTACTTGGGCCATCCCCCTCCCCGCTCATCATTCACACTACGGTACACCTAAATTCTTGTTATGCTTTAATTTATGGCTAATGAGACAATTCATAAAGATTTATCTGGACGCATACAGGTTTTAGTGATGAAGCATGCTATACATTTGTTTATATTAGACCTGAAGTTTGTTTTAACAAACGCTTGACTACATATTAACCTTTCTCATAAGTGCGACGGAGTGTGGAATGAAAATATGGAATGTTCAGAGCTTTTAGTCGTGTTTTTGCGCATTTTTTCTTTGTTTCGTAGTCGGTTTGTTTGTTTGTTTGTTTTGTCTTTATTTGTGTGTTTATATGTTCTGTCTACCATGCGCTCTATTCCCTTTTTTCCTTTCTCTCTCTCTCTCTCTCTCTCTCTCTCTCTCTCTCTCTCTCTCTCTATATATATATATATATATATATATATATATATATATATATATATATATATATATATTTCTCTTTCTCTCTCTCTATCTCTCGCTCTCCCTCTCCCTCCCTCTCCGCCAGGAAATGACTCGAGGTGTGATAGCATCTGGCAACATTGTCTCTGATAGCAACTGTGACTGCAATATTACCAGACGCGATGTCATGTAAAATATATTTTCGTTCTTCGCTTTTCGCAGTTTATGAAAAAAAAATACATATATATATATATATATATATATATATATATATATATATATATATATATATATATACAGTGTATATATATATATATATATATATATATATATATATATATATATATATATATATATATATATATATATATATATATATATATATATATATATATATATATATATTTATATATTTAAATACATATAAATATATATATATATATATATATATATATATATATATATATATATATATATATATATATTCTGAAGTTCCTTCGTATTGTTGATCATCATTTTCAAAATATTTTGCATAAAATAATATTTGTCTTGCATTGTTATAACGAAGAAATTAATCAATATTGTAGAATCTGTTATTATAAAGATGATGAGGTTGATAAAATGATAATGGTCATCAATATCATTATTATCATTATTATTGTTATTATCATTACCATTATTGCCATTATGATAATTATCTGAGATATTTATTATTATTGTTATTGTTATCATTATTATCATTACTATTATTATTTCTATTAACATTTTCATTATCATTATTGTTGTTTTCATGATCATCATTATTATTATTATTATTATTATTATTATTATTATTACTATAATCATAATTATTACTATCATCATCATCATCATAATAGTTATCATTGCTGCTATTACTATCACTATTGTTGTTTTTGTTGTTGTTGTTATTATTATAATCATCACCATTACTATCATCATTACTGTTATTATCATCATCCTCATAATTTTATCAAAATAGAATGTCTTATCATAAATCTCTGTTATCACCACCACCATTATCACAAAGGAAAAAACAATAACAATAATGATAACTATAACAATAACAATAACAATAACAGTAACGCCTATAAAAACCTAATAATAACAGAGATAATAACAATAATGACGATAATAACAGGAATACAGGTTAGACATGTGAGTGTGTGTGTATGTGTGTGTGTGTGTGTGTATGTGTTCGTGTGTATGTTCGTGTGTGTATGTGTATGCATGTATGTTTGCAGTGTGT
>BOPN01003738.1:66748-69248 GCA_017312705.2 Penaeus japonicus | reverse complement strand
GAGAGAGAGAGAGAGAGAGAGAGAAGGAGGGAGGGAGGGAGGGAGAGAGAGAGAGAGAGAGAGAGGAGGAAGAAAGAGGAAAACAGATGCAGTGATATACATGCATGGATACATACATATATATACAGACACGCACACACCCATATATATATATATATATATATATATATATATATATATATATATATATATACATATATATGTATATATATATATATATATACATATATGTTATATATATATATATATATATATATATATATATATATATATATATATATATATATATATAACACACACACACACACACACACACACACACACACACACACACACACACACACACACATATATATATATATATATATATATATATATATATATATATATATATATATGTGTGTGTGTGTGTAATATGTATATATCTAATATCCGTACGAACTTGCGTGTATCTATCTACCTATCTATCTGTATACACACACACACACACACACACATATATATATATATATATATATATATATATATATATATATATATATATATATATATACAGAGACAGTCAACCAGGCAGTCAGAAAGACAGACAGACAGACAGACAGACACACCCAAAGCCCCTCTCTCTATGGGGTCACGTGTTCCAAGCGCCATAACTAACGGACTAGATATCACAAGATTAACGAACACCGTGGAAATTGTTGAGCTTTCGTTAATTTTGCTTTTTCATTGTTATTCTTAGTGGAAGAGAGAGAGGAAGAGTGAGAGAGAGAAAGTGGGGGGGAGGGAAGGAGGGGGAGATGAAGAGAGAGAGAGAGAGAGAGAGAGAGAGAGGGAGGTGGGGGGTGGGGGAGACAAAGGCAAAAGAGGGAGAGAGAGAGAGAGAGAGAGAGAGAGAGAGAGAGAGAGAGAGAGAGAGAGAGAGAGAGAGAGAGAGAGAGAGAGAGAGAGAGAGAGAGAGAGAGAGAGAGAGAGAGAGAGAGAGAGAGAGAGAGAGGGAGGTGGGGTGGGGGAGACAAAGGCAAAAGAGGGAAGAGAGAGAGAGAGAGGGAGGGAGGTGGGGGGTGGGGGAGACAAAGGCAAAAGAGAGAGAGAGAGAGAGAGAGAGAGAGAGAGAGAGAGAGAGAGAGAGAGAGAGAGAGAGAGAGAGAGAGAGAGAGGATGAGAGAGGAAGTTAGAAAGAGAAAGGGGGGGAAAGAAAGAAAGAAAGAGAGAGAAAAGGGGAGAAAGAAAGAAAGAAAGAGACGTGGGGGTGGCAGAAAGAAAGAAAGAGCGAAAGAGAAAGAAAGAGAGAGAGAGAGAAAGATAGTTTCATCATCAGAGCAAAGAAACGACACACAAGCGGAAATCGACATCAAAGACAACCCAAACTATATGAAAAGACGAAGAGCATTTTATAAATATACATATACATATAAAACTTCCTCTGAAAAAACAACAAAGAAAACAACATAACGGGCTTCCTTCTCGTCGGTACCTCCTCTTTAGCGCGAAACCTTGAGTTGCCAGCGAGTACTTTTTCTCGTACCAATTTCATCTTCCCCATTTATTCTGAAGCGATAAAACATTTATTTCCTTCCTTCCTCATATATCTATGCGGACACACGAAACACCAAAAAGTTAAACTCGTTAAACAGGTCAAAATAATCCCCCAAGAAACAAACAAACAGAAATTAATAATAATACCATCACACCAAAAACACAAAACTCAGACAAATAAATAAAGAAAGAAAAAAAAAGAGAAAACGAACAAAACCATAAAAACACACCATTAAGAAAATCCAAAAACAACAACAAAAACACCACCAACAACATCTATATATAAAATAAAAACCCATAAAATATTAAATTGGTTTTCCGAAAATTCGCCATCCGATGTCAAAAGCGAGTATTGCCTCCAAGAGAGTATTCGATTTCGTAACTCGACTGTAGTGGAGTCGGATCTAAAAATTTTCTTTCAATCCCTTCCTATAGTAAGTATTCTCTCCCAATGTCACATTCCTTGAGATTACGAAGATGAGGATAAGAGAGAGAGAAAGAGAGAAAGAGAGAGAGATATATATAAAGGGAGGAGCGGCTGGGTGTGTGTGTGTTTATTCCTAGCTGACTGACATTGCCGATCAATATTTGGTGCTGGGTATGTGGTGGAGGGAGGGGAGGGAGAGGGAGAGGGAGAGAGAGAGAGAGAGAGAGAGAGAGAGAGAGAGAGAGAGAGAGAGAGAGAGAGAGAGAGAGAGAGAGAGAGAGAGAGAGAGAGAGGAGAGAGAGAGAGAGAGAGAGAGAGAGAGAGAGAGAGAGAGAGAGAGAGAGAGAGAGAGAGAGAGAGAGAGAGAGAGAGAGAGAGAGAGAGAGGGAGAGGGAGGGAGAGAGGGAGAGAAGAGAGACAGACAGACAGAGAGGAAGGAGGGAGGAGAGAGAGAGGGAGGGGAAAGAACGGGGGGAAGAAGAAGAGAAACAAGAGAATAAAGACGGAGAGAGAGTGAGAAAGAAAGAGAGAGGAGAG
>BOPN01003738.1:49248-51748 GCA_017312705.2 Penaeus japonicus | reverse complement strand
TAAAAGATACAAACAGAGAGAGAAACAGACATAGAGAGAAAGAAAGACAACTAGAGAGAAAGACAGAGAGAAAGAAATAGAACAAATATCCTGAAACAAAGAAAAAAAAGATAAATGAATATTTCAGATAATCCCGTTATTTTGTTTGGTTCGAGGGAGACAAAATTAACAGTAATATTTATAATCTGATACTTAACACAGAAAAAAAGTTTACTATCATTTGAAATTGCTTATCCTATCATAGATTAAACACATAATCCGGTCTTACTCAGAAAGCTAGATTTTATGATAATTATTTATAATAGTCTTTTTTATACATTTTTATATATCACAATAGCGACACAATAGATTTTTCTCTTTATTTCTGTCTTCATTTTTCTTTACTTATCTATATGTCTTATACTATCATGATGAAGATGATGATTACCTTCATTATATCAATAATAATAATAAAAGGAGACACACAAACACATACACACCCACATACACACGCACGCACACACACACACACAAACACACACACACACACAGAAACAAACATCCACATACACATACATACATAAAATAATCTTGATAATATAAAAATCATATGATAAAAATTATAATCATCATTATCATTAATAATATCATTACTATCATCATTATAAGTATCATCATCCTTGTCATCATTATCATCATTATTGTCACTATTTTACAACAACCATCACTACTACAGCTACCATCATCATTATCAAAATCATCATCAATTCCTGTTACCCAAACTATCACAACTACAACCATCATCATCTACATATCATCACCATCATCACTATTCCTGTTACCCAAACTATCACAACTACAACCATCATCATCATCATCTACATACCATCACCACCACCACCACCATCTACATACCATCACCACCACCACCACCATCTACATACCATCACCACCACCACCACCATCTACATACCATCACCACCACCACCACCATCTACATACCATCACCACCACTATCACCATCTACATACCATCACCACCACTATCACCATCTACATACCATCACCATCCCCACCATCATCACCTACATACCATCACCACCACCATCTACATACCATCACCATCCCCACCATCACCACCACCACCATCACCACACGAGAAACACACAATTCTCTCCACAGTCGAAGTCCTTTCAGCGAACCCTCCCCCCCCCCTTTTTTTAAACCATTTGACAACCTACTTATAAGTTAACGGCTTTAACAGTCCAAAGACAGATCCATGCGCTCTGTGACGCCCACTTTTCACAGTCGACGATTCTGTGGGTTGGCTTCTGTGGCCTATAAACACAGATATATGTGGGGGGGCCGTGTGGGGTGTGGGTGGGTGGGGGGGATGGGGGTGAAGGTTCAGAATGGGGGTTCTAAATTTCCTGTGTATAAACTTTAGATAAATTTGTAAACTTGAAGGTAGTATGAAATGTTTTTGTTTTTATTTTCTTTTTCCTTTTTTCGTGTATATTTAAATATCGAGTATGTAAGCTTTTGATGTAAGATTCTATAAGTATAATTCGTATATATATATATATATATATATATATATATATATATATATATAGAGAGAGAGAGAGAGAGAGAGAGAGAGAGAGAGAGAGAGAGAGAGAGAGAGAATACACACACACACACACACATATATGTATATATATATATATATATATATATATATATATATATATATATATATATATATATATATATAGAGAGAGAGAGAGAGAGAGAGAGAGAGAGAGAGAGAGAGAGAGAGAGAGAGATCGTTTGAAAGACAGACGTGAAGGGGATAGAGACAGACAGACCAAGGAGAAAGAGATAGATAGAAGATAGATTGATAACTTTGTAGAACAAAAGAAGGCAAATTAGAAAACAGACAAACGAAGCAGAAAGACACAGCCGGACACAAAGAACACCAAGGAATAAAGAGAACCAAAAGATAAACAGACAGAAAAGAACAGACACATAGGGAAACAAACAGAATAGAAGGACAGCAGAACAGAACAGGCAGACAAGAAGAACAGAGACAGAACATAATAGGCAGCACAGAACAAAACAGACACACAAAAAAGGCAAACAGAACAGACACAGACAACCAGAGCAAACACACAGACAAACAAAACAGACACAGACAAACAGAACAAAACAGAACAAACACAGACACACAGAACAAACACAGAGAAATAGAACAGACAAACAGAACAAAACAGAACCGACAAACAGACACACAGAACAAACACAGACACACAGAACAAACACAGAGAAATAGAACAGACAAACAGAACAAAACAGAACCGACAAACAGACACACAGAACAAACACAGACACACAGAGCAAACACAGACAAACAGAACAAACACAGACAAACAAAACAGAACCGACACACAGACAGACAGAACAAACACAGACAAACAGATAAAACAGACATACAAATAAACAGAACAGAACAGACACAGAACACAGACCAACAGGACAAA
>BOPN01003738.1:24248-31748 GCA_017312705.2 Penaeus japonicus | reverse complement strand
GGTTGTTCGAAATAGTTGCAAAGTGTGAGGTAAGGGTTGCAGGATTATGACACTGACCTCTCTGTTAAGGGGGACTTGTGAGAGGTTATGAGGAGGAATGAGGTCATAAGGGGAATTTGAGGTCATTTATCCAAAAATAGAAATGGAAATGTTAAGAATTACTACTACTACTACTACTACTACTACTACTACTGCTACTATTACTACTGCTGTTACGTCTATTATTACTACTGCTGCTACGTCTATTATTACTACTGTGACTACTACTATCACGTTTAGCACTACTAATGTCATTATTACGATAACTACCACTACTTTAATTATTATTACTACTACAACCACTAACTCTGCCAATCTTATTACTATTACTGATACTATTACGACTACTACTAGTACTACTACTATTACTATGACTACTACTGCTACTATTACTACTACTACTACTACTACTACTACTACAACTACTACTACTACTACTACTACTACTACTACCACCACAACTACAAAAACACAAATCATAACATAGTTGATAAAACAAAGAACCTTACATAAAACAAAACAAAACAAACAAACAAAATCCCTACTTGAGTCCCCCCTGTTTCTTCTATTCTAATCTGTCTCTCAACCCTTTTACAGTCGACACAAAACACACTAAAAAAAGGAAAAAAAAAAATATATATCACATACAAGGCGCGCCATCTATTGGCTTTTAAGTGAACATATCTGATTCATCGTAAAAGTCGCGTCGTTTCTTGCGTAATTTTACTCTGGCGAAAAAAAAAGAAGCTTAAATAAGGAAGATGAAAAAGGAGAGGAAGAAGAGGAGGATGGAGAGAGAAATGTGTGGAAGATGAAGAAGAAGAAAGGGAAGGAGAAGGTGAAGAAGAGGAGGATGGAGAGAGAAATGTGTGGAAGAAGAAGAAGGAGAAGAAGAAGGTGAAGGAGAGAATGATGGAGAGAGAAATGTGTGGAAGAAGAAGAAGAAGAAGGAGAAGGTAAAGAAGAGAATGATGGAGAGAGAAATGTGTGGAAGAAGAAGAAGAAGAAGAAGGAGAAGGTGAAGGAGAGAATGATGGAGAGAGAAATGTGTGGAAGAAGAAGAAGAAGAAGGAGAAGGTAAAGAAGAGAATGATGGAGAGAGAAATGTGTGGAAGAAGAAGAAGAAGAAGGAGAAGGTGAAGGAGAGAATGATGGAGAGAGAAATGTGTGGAAGAAGAAGAAGAAGAAGGAGAAGGTGAAGAAGAGAATGATGGAGAGAGAAATGTGTGGAAGAAGAAGAAGAAGAAGGAGAAGGTGAAGAAGAGAATGATGGAGAGAGAAATGTGTGGAAAAAGAAGAAGAAGGAGAAGGTGAAGATGAGAATGATGGAGAGAGAAATGTGTGGAAGAAGAAGAAGAAGGAGAAGGAGAAGGTGAAGAAGAGAATGATGGAGAGAGAAATGTGTGGAAGAAGAAGAAGGGAAAGGAGAAGGTAAAGAAGATAATGATGGAGAGAGAAATGTGTGGAAAAGGAATGGAGAGGAATAAGAGGATGATGGAGAGAGAAATGTGTGGAAGAAGGGGAAGGAGAAGGAGAAGATGAAGAAGAGAATGATGGAGAAAGAAATGTGTGGAAGAAGAAGAAGAAGAAGAAGAAGAAGGGGAATGAGAAGGTGAAGAAGAGAATAATGGAGAGATAAATGTGTGGAAGAAGAAGGAGAGGAGGAAAAAAAAACAATAGACAGAAATGTGTGGAAGAAGAAGAAGAAGAAGGGGAAGGAGAAGGCGAAGAAGAGAATGATGGAGAGAGAAATGTGTGGAAGAAGAAGAAGGAGAAGGAGAAGATGAAGACGAAAATAACAGAGAGAAATGTGTGAATAATGAAGACGAAGAAAAGTAGAAATGCAAGAATAAGAATGTGAAAAAGAGATGAATAGATATGAGAATGTGGGAACTATTGCAGAAAATACGAGAGAGAGAGAGAGAGAGAGAGAGAGAGAGAGAGAGAGAGAGAGAGAGAGAGAGAGAGAGAGAGAGAGAGAGAGAGAATGAATGATTCAAATGATGATCTTACAAAAAGAAGAAAAAAAAAAAAAAAAAAAAAATGGCGGCTTCGTCCACCACTATTAATGGATGAATTCTGCCGACGCAGAAATATTTGTTTTGTGTAACTTTATTACCATTTTATATTTATATATTATATATTTTACTTTCTTGTCGATTTTTATCTCATACATGTTTATTCCTTAATTATGTATTTAAAGATGTATGGTAGTGTTAAGCTTCCTTTCCCCATGTTGACCTTTGATTATATACCTCGCACAAATATGTTTTCATCTTGAGTTTAGATAACTATTGTTACCCGCAATCATGGTTTAAAATGATTGAAATGTTGGTAAACAGCTAAAAAGTTAAAAGTTAAAAGTTAAAGAGAGAGAGAGAGAGAGAGAGAGAGAGAGAGAGAGACAAAGAGAGACAAAGAGAGATCATACCAAATATCTCAAGTTTATTCAATTCTAAACTCTTCCACGCAACAGATATCAACCACAACAAAAATAAACCGGATTTAAAACAACAAAAATAACAAATACGTCATAAGGACACAATCAAAGAAGTCAGTCAAACAAACAAAACAAAACAACAACAACAACAAAACTAAAACAAACAAACAAACAAACAAAACACAAGACTAAGAAATTTAAAAAAATATGGTGACGTCATTCGTTTTCGAGATGCGGTAGTGAAACCTTTGAACATCTTGCTTGCTTTCTTGCTTGCTGTGTCAAATCTGGGGACAGGGGGGAGGAGGTGGGGGCGAGTTGGGGGGGGGGGGATGAGGAAGGGTGAGTTGGCAAGGTCATGCCACGTCACGCTACGTCACGTCGCTACGTCACGCTAGGTCACGGCAGATCCCTGTGCTTCATGCTAGGTCATGTTCAGTCACGATATGTTGCGGTGAGGTCACGCTCGCTGGGATTTGAAATATATGATGGTGAGAAAAAGAGAGGGAGAGAAAGAGAGGGATACAGAAGGAGGGATTGAAAGAGGGAAGGAGGGAACGAGAGAGAGGGGGGGGGGGGGGAGGGGGGGGGAGAGAGGGAAGGTAGGAGAGAGAGATTGAGATAGAGATAGAGAGAGAAAGAGAGAGAGAGAGTGGGTGGGTGGAGAGAGGGAAGGAAGGAGAGACGGAAGGTAGGAGAGAGAGAGAGAGGGGGGGGGGAGGAAAGAGAGACGGAAGGTAGGAGAGAGAGATTGAGAGAGAGAGAGAGAGAGAGAGAGAGAGAGAGAGAGAGAGAGAGAGAGAGAGAGAGAGAGAGAGAGAGAGAGAGAGAGGGCTGAAAAAAGAGAAATTCATCATATTGTAAAAAAAAAAAAAAAATGACTATGTAAATTATAAAATACCATTCCACATATCAGTATCAATTTTCATCATGATTATACAAAACAAAATATATCTCAAAAATATATATCCAATTCACGAAGAAAAAAAAATTCAGAATAATTATTACTTAAATTTATAAATCTTTAAAACATTAACATTCACATCACGTGATTTTTTTTATATATAAATCTAATCAATAAAAGATTACAAAAAAAAATCCATGGAATTCGCTGTAAGATAACTTCCCATTTACCTTTATCAATTTCTCTTTAAATTCATATCTGCAATACTAATCTCTAAGAAGGATTAGGAGAGATAAGACTGCGGCAAAAGAGGATATCCTAATCTGAAAGGATATCAGGTCACACTGAATATCCAAAATTCGAAATAATTGCTAGTTGGAACCTACATATCATTGCCAGATTTTCTAGATTAGCGGTATTGCCCACTGAAGCTTTCTGTTTTTTTTCGATAAATAAGGTGATTCTATATGTGAACTTGGTGGTAAGTATGGGAACTTGATGGTTAATATGGGAACTTGATGGTTAATATGGGAACTTGATGGTTAATATGGGAACTTGATGGTTAATATGTGAACTTGATGGTTAATATGTGAACTTGATGGTTAATATGTGAACTTGATGGTTAATATGGGAACTTGATGGTTAATATGGGAACTTGATGGTTAATATGGGAACTTGATGGTTAATATGGGAACTTGATGGTTAATATGGGAACTTGATGGTTAATATGGGAACTTGACTATACATTGTGAACTTGATTCTCTATATGGGAATTTGACTTTATATTTAAACTTGAATCGACCTTTATAAAAAACTTGATTTGTGTGATAGTTCGACTATACATAGCATCTTGACTCTACTTGTAAACTTAAACTTTTATGTCAAATTAACTATGGGAAAACTTGACTGTGCGGCAAATTGTTAGAAGAAGTTAGAAGACTAATAATCTTCTTTATCTTCCTCCTCTTCTTCTTCATCTTCTTCTCCTTCTCGTTTTTCTTCTTTTGCCTCTCCTTCTTCTTCTTCTTCGTCCTCCTTTCCCTCCTCTTTTTCTTCGTCTTCCTCCTCCTCCTCCTCCTCCTCCTTCTTCCCTTTTCTCATTTTCTTCCTCTCCCTCCTCTTCCTTCATCCTCTATCCTTCATCCTCCTTCCCCTTCTTCATCCTATCCCTCTCCTTCCTCCATCCTTCCTCCTCCTTCCCCTTCTTCATCCTATCCCTCTCCTTCCTCCATCCTCCCCCTCCTTCTTCTTCTTCTTCACATCCCTCTCCTTCCTCCTTCCTCCTTCCCCCATCTTATTCACACCCCTCTCCTTCCTCCTCCTTCTTCTTCATCACATCCCTCTCCTTCCTCCATCCTCTCCCTCCTTCTTCTTCTTCATCACATCCCTCTCCTTCCTCCATCCTCTTCTTCATCCCATCCCTCTCCTTCCTCTTCTCCATCACAGCCCTCTCCTTCCTCCTACCTCCTTCCCCTTCTTCATCCCATCCCTCTCCTTCCTCCTTCCTCTCCTTATTCACACACCTCTCCTTCCTCCATCCTCCATCCTCCTTCCCCCTTCTTCGCCACATCCCTCTCCTTCCTCCATCCCCCCCTCCTTTTTCTTCTTCATCCCATCCCTCTCCTTCCTCCATCCCCCCCTCCTTCCCCTTCTTCACCCCATCCCCCTCCTTCCTCCATCCCCCCCCTCCTTCCCCTTCTTCACCCCATCCCCCTCCTTCCTCCATCCCCCCCCTCCTTCCCCTTCTTCACCCCATCCCCCTCCTTCCTCCCCCCTCCTTCCCCTTCTTCATCCCATCCCTCTCCTCCCTCCTTCCCCTTCTTCACCCCATCCCCCTCCTTCCTCCATCCCCCCCCTCCTTCCCCTTCTTCACCCCATCCCTCTCCATCCTCCACCCTCCCCCCTCCTTCCCCTTCTTCACCCCATCCCCCTCCTTCCTCCATCCCCCCCCTCCTTCCCCTTCTTCACCCCATCCCCCTCCTTCCTCCATCCCCCCCCTCCTTCCCCTTCTTCACCCCATCCCTCTCCATCCTCCACCCTCCTTCCTCCAATCCCCCCCCTCCTTCCCCTTCTTCACCCCATCCCCCTCCTTCCTCCATCCTCCCCCCTCCTTCCCCTTCTTCACCCCATCCCCCTCCTTCCTCCACCCTTACAAATCCACCCAAGATCCAAACAACTCTACGAAACCGGGCCAAGTAAGTCCAAACGCAGAGAGACTTGGTTAGCATTTTTCTTCCAAACCTCAAGTTATTTTGCCTTCACGGACTTGAGTGCGAGAGAGAAGGTACTGCGGGCTTGGTCTGGTGAAGTTGAGAGGGTACGTGGGTCGCAATTTAAAGTTAGGGAGGGAGGGAATAGTTTGGTTGGCGAATACTTGGTCTTAAAAAGGATAAGGGAAGGAAGTGAGGGAGGGAAGGGGAGGGAGAGGGGGGAAGGGGGTGAGGGGGGGGAGAAGGGGGGAGGGAGGGGGAGAGAGGAATGAGAGAGGGAGGGGAAAGAGAGGAGGTAGAGGGAGAGACAGATAAAGAGGTAAAGGGAGGCGAAAGATAATAGAGATGGACTGAGGAGAAAGAGAGAGAGAGAGAGAGAGAGAGAGAGAGAGAGAGAGAGAGAGAGAGAGAGAGAGAGAGAGAGAGAAAGATAGTGACAAACATAGACTGTCAGACAGAGACACGTACGAAAGAGGAATAGAAAAAAAAATTATACAAAAAAGTAGATAAGAAATAATGATAAAGAATACACAATTTCAAACAGGTGGAGTGGGGAGGGGGAATGGGGGGAGGGGATTTGGGGGTTAAAGTAGGAGTAGGTGGAAGGGGAGTAGGGGATGGGGGGGGGGGTAAGGAAGGTGTAAAGGGCATTTGTGTCGAAGAGATAGACGGAGGCGAGGGGGGGAGTGGTGAGGGGAAGAGGGGGGGGGGTTAAGGGCAGAGGGGAGGAGGAGGGGGGGGGGGAAGACAAGTTCACGATCAAACCTTGGAGAGTTATAGGCCGTCTTCATTTCTTTGTTTCTTTGTTCCTCTTCTTTGGGAGACCATTTTCTACGAAACAAAAGTGGCGCGAAAGAGGAATGGGAAAAGAGAGACAGATATAGATGGATCGATAGAATGAGAGAGAGAGAGAGAGAGAGAGAGAATGAGAGAGAGAGAGAGAGAGAGGGAGAGAGAGAGAGAGAGAGAGAGAGAGAGAGAGAGAGAGAGAGAGAGAGAGAGAGAGAGAGAGAGAGAGAGAGAGAGAGAGAGAGAGAGAGAGAGAGAGAGAGAGAGAGAGAGAGAGAGAGAGAGAGAGAGAGAGAGAGAGAGAGAGAGAGAGAGAGAGAGAGAGAGAGAGAGAGAGAGAAGGAGAGAAGAGAAAGAGAGAGAGAGAGAAATAGGGAAGAGAAGAGAGAAGAGAGAGAGAAAATTAGAGAAGAGAAGAGAGAGAAAGAGAGAGAGAGAGAGAGAGAGAGAGAGAGAGAGAGAGAGAGAGAGAGAGAGAGAGAGAGAGAGAGAGAGAGAGAGAGAGAGAGGAGAAGAGAGAGAGAGCGAAAGATATAGAGAAGAGAAAGAGAGTGAGAGAGAGAGAAGTGAGAGAGAAAAGAGAAGAGAAGAGAAGAGAGAAGAGAGAGAGAGAGAAAGAGAGAGAGAGAGAGAGAGACAAAGTACTTGCTGTACCCACTAATATACCAGTTTCTTTACCGTCTACTGTACCCTATTTCTCCCCCCCCCTCCCCAATTCTCTGTATCATTATATGCGTCTCCCAATAAATATTATTTTTCACTCTCATCTTTTCGAATTAAAGTTTGGACTTTGTCCCTCTCTCTCTCTCTCTCTCTCTCTCTCTCTCTCTCTCTCTCTCTCTCTCTCTCTCTCTCTCTCTCTCTCTCTCTCTCTCTCTCTCTCTCTCTCTCTCTCTCTCTCTCTCTCTCTCTCTCTCTCTCTCTCTCTCTCTCTCCCTCTCTCTCTCGTTCACACTTTCTCTATCTATCTATCTTAATCACAACAATGGCAATATGATTATAATGATGATAATATAAATGACAATGAAAATAAAAATGATGATAATAACATTAATAGGGATGATGATGATAATGATGATAATATTAATGATACTGCTCAAAATGATGATAATAATGAC
>BOPN01003738.1:10000-12028 GCA_017312705.2 Penaeus japonicus | reverse complement strand
AGACAGACCAAGAGAGAGAGAGAGAGAGAGAGAGAGAGAGAGAAAGAGAGACGGGGGGAGATGAGAGCGTTTCAAAATAAAAACAACGATGATGGTGACAATTAAGAAATAGTTATGAACAAATGCAAACAAAAGATGAAGACCAAAACTGAATCATATCTCAATCATTTTCAACCTCTTAAATAAGGTATGACACATTTACACGCTAGCTACATGAATACAAGCTAACCCCCCCCCCCCCCACCCCGCACACACCTTACTTACACAGCAATTACTTACGTACCACTTAACAACCACAGTCACCACTTGCACTCAAAACTTACACTCTACCTGTCAGTTTTACCAATGAATAAAACTGAAATTTCTTCCTTGGCATCCCATCCCCCTCTCCCCCTCTTCCCCATCCCCCTCTTTATCATGGTTTGGCTATATTCTCTTTCATTTGAATTCTTTTGTTGCTTCCATATTTTCCGAGGATGAGATCGCAGCCATTACACTATCACGAAGTAGGCTTAATCGCCTGTAATTAAGCGCGGTGTGAGATTACGGAATTAGGACTACTTGCTGAACACATACTCTCGCCGCCCCACTACTTCTGGGATTCAGGGCGCCCACACGCCCACACGCCCACACCTGCGGAGGTTACAGATGCACGTGGCACGCGCAGGGACTGAAAGTGGCTTTTGATTTTATTATTATTTTTTTTAATCGATTTCTCATTCCTTGAAGATGAGAGAAAGAGAGAGAGAAAGATAGAGAGGTGTGGTTCTCTCTCTCTCTTTACATATATATATATATATATGTGTGTGTGTGTGTGTGTGTGTGTGTGTGTGTTTGTGTGTATATATATATATATGGGAGAGAAAGAAAGGGAGGAAGAGAGAGAGAGAGAGAGAGAGAGAGAGAGAGAGAGAGAGAGAGAGAGAGAGAGAGAGAGAGAGAGAGAGAGAGAGAGAGAGAGAGAGAGAGAGAGAGAAAGAAAGATGGAAAGAGAGAGAAAAGAGATAGAGGGAGAGAGACAAACAAAGAAAGAAAAAAAGAGTGAGAGAGAGAGAAATTTAGAGATATAGATAGAGAGACAGAGAGGTTAAAACCTATTTCGGTTATACTACATGTATAGAATAACATAAGACAGTTAAACCTATCGGTGTATGTTGATCTTTACTTCAGTTCATCTGCCTATCAAATCATTGTCTTTTTTCTTATCCTTTTTTCTATTCAATTAAAGAAACAGTTTGCATGTCTATCTTCAAATTACCCAATTACTTTTTGAGGTCAAAGCATAACTCCTCCCCCCCCACTCTCCTCTTCACCTCATACTACCCCCCCCACTAACCACCACCTCCCCCCACCCGGTCCCTTCCCAATATAACGCAGCGCCATCTCTCGAATTACGTTTTTTAACATTAATCACCTGTCCTTTACTTCGGCGATGTCACGCGCAGTATATTACTCTTTTTTTTCTTTTCTTTTCCTTTTTCTTTTTTTACTGTACCAGCCACGGCCGTTCCCCTCCCCCTCCCTCCCCTCCTTTTTTTAAGAAAGGGAGCAAGCGGAAAGAACGATTAATAAAGGGTGAGAGAGGGAGAGAGAGAGTGAGAGAGAACGAGAGAGAGTGAGAGAGAGAGAGAGAGAGAGAGAGAGAGAGAGAGAGAGAGAGAGAGAGAGAGAGAGAGAGAGAGAGAGAGAGAGAGAGAGAGAGAGAGAGAGAGATAGAGAGAGAGAGAGAGATAGAGAGAGAGAAAGAGATTAGAGAGAGAGAAAGCAAGAATATAAGACAGAGAAAAAGAAGGAAACCATCTCTCCTACCCTACAAAACAGCAAAAGAAGAGATAGAGGAGGGAAAGAGAAGTGAGAAAACAGGACGAGAGAAAGCTGTCACCTTCCCCCAATAATCGACCCCCCCCCTCCTGCCCCCGAGGACGCCCAGCTGCGCCATATTCACCGCCGTTGATGATCCTCAGGAACTGTATTGATGTCCTCAGGTAACCTGCCGCGAAGGAACGTCTCTCCGGCCAGCCGAATCAT